>JAFFST010047012.1:33190-46297 GCA_022414735.1 Noturus placidus | reverse complement strand
CAGGCTGATTGGCGTGTCTAAAGTGTCCGTAGTGTGTGAATGGGTGTGTGAGTGTGTGTACCCAGCCGTGTGACTGGCAGCAGCTACACGCCGGTCCCAAGCCCGGATAAATGGGGAGGGGTGGGGAAAGCAATGGCAAACTGCTCTACTACTTCTGCCGACATGCTTTGTGGTTCGCGTTGATGACCGACGGTCGGTCTCGACTAATCGGTGATAGATAGATAGATTACAGCCATAGAGCTTTTTAAATTATTATTATTATTATTATTATTCCTGAGCTGTCCACTGACAGAGCACTTTACATTCAAGCTGACATTATTTAAAGGACATGTTTTTGGTGTTATTGAGGTTTGGTTGTTGTCACGCTCCATGGTCCTGCTCTCAGGTTACTGTTTGTGTGGAGTTTCCCGTGTCCAGACAGGCTTCCGCTGGGTTCTCAGGTTTCTTCCCACGCCCCAGAAAACATACTGATGTATTGACAAGATTGCCTCGCATAGTCTCTGGATCCACCACCATGATCAAAAAGTTTGAATTAAAAATGTAATAATAAACACAATCATTTTGATACTGGTGGGTTCATCTGTGATGACTAAAGTTGCTTCCCAGAAGCCTGGGGATCTCCGGCCCTCACTCTGAGAAACACTGGTTAAGATTATGTTTCGTTACATCGCAACCTGAGCTCGTAACGAAATGCAGTGAAACTGAATCTAATTTGCATAAATGTAAAAAAATTATATTTAAAAATCAGAGCTGGGACATTTTTCTTTCTAGTCCTTGCTAATCTTCAGTGTTTGAAGGGTCCCTCAGGACAAGCTGGACACACAATTTTAATACAGCAAGCATCATCTCAGCGCTTGTTTTAAAACCTGGTCATTAACAGAAATGGTGTTTTACTTAAAGAAGCAGCCATTTCTAAAGCAGTAAAAGTAATAAATACAACATTTTTATAAGTACAGAATCACCACAGCTTCTGGCGCTTACATGTATGCAATAATGTGGTCTACACTTGAGAGAACAACATGGAGAACTCTTCAGTCAAACCGTCTGAGAAGACACGAAACATTCATATGGATATGGACAACAAACTCTCATTCCCTGTTCCAACTCAGACATACAGGTCTCTCCTTCACAACATCAGAGGATCTGGACATTTCTATCCACAGAGGCCACTCAGGTGCTGGTCATCTCAAGGTTGGGTAACTGTAACTCGCTCCTGGCAGATCTTCCACCACGCACCATCCAACCTCTGCAACTAATCTGGCACCCCCACACTGGCTTCGTGGTTTTGCTGATGAATCACACAGACAACAATAACTAAAGATCCAGACCAATAGGTTTTCTCGGGTTGCATCCTGGGGGCGGCTCAGAAGGGTCCACTGTCATAAGGTACGAGAGCGGCTTCCAGAGGTGAAATAGAAACTATCAATGGCAAATTTTGCCATTTTGAATGCATATATTTTATTTACTGTAATATTTATTAATAGCTCATTTATTTCATTTAAAAAAGGACATTTTCATGGTACAGTCAGTACTATTTATATTTGTAATAAAGTTCAGCAGCCCGCCAGGGCCATGCATGTGCGGAGTTTGCATGTTCTCCCCATGGTGCGGGGGTTTCCTCCCCAGTCCAAAAACATGTATGCTAGACTGATTGGTGTGTCTAAAGTGTCCCTAGTGTATGAGTGGGTGTGTGTATGTGTCTGTGATTGTGCACTGCGATGGATTGACACCCTCTTCAGGGTGTACCCCACCTTGTGTCCAATGCCTCCTGGGATAGGCTCCAGGTTCCACGTGACCTTGAAAAAGAAGTAAGCGGTAGAGGATGGGTGGAGTTCAGCAGTATTTTACTTTGAGTGTTATGTTTTCATTCTGGATCAATTTTAAAACTAACAGGTTATCACCAAACTCTGCTACCGGTATCGGTAAAATCCACTATCGATCGACTTTACAATCCAGCACCTACCTGAAGGCATTTATTAAAGCCCACTCTGTAACACAGAGCCCGTCGAGCCTCTAGCATGGATTAATAAAGCACTTAACCGAGCACTAAATCAGGAGAAATCTTTTAAATTTCCTGCGAATTTAAAAGATTTCTCCTGAATGGATTCCATTTCCAGCATGACTGTGTGATTTCTCCCAATGTGGCAACCCAAAACCCAGCCAGTTACAGCAGTGTATAAATTTTTCATGTGTTAATCTAAATGATTTAACAAGTAACCCCATAAACAAACATAATGCGGGTCCTCACAGTCCGGTCGTGTGTGCGTGTAAGGACTGCACTAGAATGATTGAGGCCATGTTATTCTTTCATAAATGATGTGTAATATGTAAACGTATATAAAAAAAAAAAAAAAGTTGCGTATATTATTCAACATGCTCTGACGACCAGTCTGGGCTCACTGAGGCCCTCTAATTGGCAGTGGCTCCACCAACACTGTTCCTCTCACTATTCCTCCATTTAAACCTGTTTAGAGTATAAAAAACATTCAAACGTGCAGGACCTTTAACGAATCTACATAAATCTAAAATACACTACACAGTATAAATCAGACAGTCAGATCTTCACCTTTCACACAGTGTCCTCCAGGTGAGAAAACACCACTGGTTGAGGACTTCCTAAAACATATTTTCTATCTCTCTGTGAACTGTTTATTAATGATCCGGAGTCTATAGTGTGTGTACTGAATTGCTCGTCCACACTACGCTCGTTACATTTTACAAAGCATCAAGACAGACAAGAGTGCAAACTCAGGGTTTTATTCAAACCTGCATAACCAACGCAAACATGTGAAAGGAAATTGTTAATATGAACACAACTTATTTATAGCTTTAAAACTGAAAGTTCCGCAAAACAACAACAACAACAACAGTAATGAAAATCCTCACAGGAAGTACAGTTTGTCACAGAGCTGGATGGCGGGTTCGGAATGGAGGTACTGTGCCGACAGGTAGGCCAGTTTGTGCGCGTACTTGCACGGGGCTGGCACACGGATCGTCCCGGGCCAATTCCAGTACAAGTGGCACATCTTAAAGGTCAACCTGATGGGAGAAACGTCAAAACTATTTCACTAGTGTCCTTCATTATTACATACATAATTCTATGTAAATAATATCGCCACATAATGGATCTGACCCTGAAATAAGCCCTGCCTGCAGCTGGAACAGCTGCTCTGAGGGTTTTAAACATTACATACTGATCTTTTAAACCTTAAAATTTCATATTGGGTTAAGAAAACTCTAAACGTTATACGTCCAAGTTGCATAAAGTGGACAGCATTTTTATCTTTAACACGTTTTCTGCTCAATGTATGCGTGTGTGTGCGCACGCAAGTGATTAAGAGATACCTCTGGAGGTGGTCTGCTGAGAGGTTTGCAGTGTTGTATATGGTTATGTAGTGCGTAGGGAAGCCACAGCCTTGACGAATCGAGTGAGCCATTAGGTAAAAATCCATCCTGATGGGGGGGGAAAAAAATAAATAAATAAAAAGAGAATGAAGACAAATTCAGCATTATTTACAGATTCTTTAACCACATCGGCCACACACAGGGATGACTTTTTTCCTTTTACCGTGAAATTAGATTTTATTCGTATCCCGCTATTCGACCCCTCCAAAATTTCACGATCACAGAAATTAACGTGAAATCGAGGAAACTACGCAATATTCGCAGGAGCTTGCGATTGTACAAAATTACTGCAGAGGTTCTGACGATTCGGGCCGAGACGCGTTCACCCGAAGTCTCTTCGATTCAAGTGCGTCGAACACGAGTACAACTAAAAAGGTCTTGTTTACCGACAAACATCACTACGAAAGAGTGTACGTATGGGATATTTAGCAAACCTCAGTGGGTCAGTCAGCGTGCGCTGTTTCCCTTCTCCGTCTAGAAACTCATTCTCAATTTGTAGAAACATCCATGTTTATATGGTTCGACTCGTCACTGTACGTATCGTAGAATTGCTGCCACCGCTAGTGTTGGCGGTTTATGGCTCATCTGTTCCAGCAGGCGTTTATGTTTAGCGTCCGCTTGGTTTTGCGCTACACTCGGTCGGGTTTCCCCCCCTCGCTGGTTCTGCGCTGTTGCTAACCTTCAAGCGTGCATGTTTGTCAATAACTGAGCAAGTGTATTGCTTATACAATGCTTCCTGGTCAGGCTTCTTCCTCATCTACAGTGTTGACTTAAATGCGTTTTAAATCATTTGGTCACCAAAGTAATGTTTCACGGTTCATAATAGTGACGTGTACACCACTTCTCCTGACTAAAGCGGGCACAGCGATCCGACTCTCGCGTCAATTTTGCGCGTACGTGGTGGAAACAGAAAACAGACCTCTCAAGCTGGACACCAAGAGGTAGTGTCGAGCGACAGCAACAAGCTTTTCAAAGCCAGGTGTGGTATAAAGGTCATGTGGTGCTGGACAATATGAATGTTTCACTTGTTCGAGACAGAGCACGTCCCAGTCGGTCCTGTTTGTTGACCCGGTCATTTCACCTTGAACTTGGGAGAATCTGCTCAGAGAGGATTAACCTGGATGTTGTTTGGGATGTGTCCACAGTGTACAGATGATTTACATATTAACAAATAAGACTCATCTCTTCTGTGAACACTTAATGAACCCCTAACCCTCTGCCGTATAGTTCCGTGAACAGATCTGTCCAGAACCTACCACTCTCTGTTTGTGATGGTGTGATCGAGCACGGTTCCTGGTGGAGGTATTCCGAATCGATCGCCTCCTAATCCGTACAGGGTCGTGTTGATCCTCTTCTGCACCACAATGAAGGCCAGCTTCGGCTCATAGTTCGGAAACGTCTCAAAGCATTTGAGGATCTGCGGGATCTCGTAAAGCTGCAACGTCTTAAGCTGACTGTCTGAAACTCCGTCACGGTAGACTACGATCTTCTCTGGGAAGCTGTGGTTCACCTGGAGGAGATTCACATCAGGGAAATACTTAAAACCTTGTTCAGTGAAGCTTCTAGAACTTTATTATTAGATTTACTGGATTTTAAAGAACACACCATTTGTTGTGTTAATGGAGCAGAGATTAATGACAATGCAAGTCCTGCCTCTGAAACGGCACTTTAGTGCCCCCTACTGGTAAGGTGCAGGTGAGCTCCATAATACCAATACTAAGCTTAAAATCAGTCCAGGCCTCTCAAAACCTTTTACAAACTACATTCGAATTTTAAATGAAAGTAAATAATTTAATGTTTGATATTCCAGATTTTCACATATATATTTTTACACTGTCAAATTGCAGTAGCAGAAAATTCTAAACAAAAAGCGTGTATACATTGTAGATCCTAAAATATTAAATTATTTTGATTTTTTTAGGATTTTTTATCACAACAATTCCCATGTGTTACTCTAGACTTTCGATGGCTATATTCTTCTAAAATGTGGGGGAAAAAATAAAAATAAAGAATGAGTTTATAGTAGTGTATATTTAAAAAACACCCTCGAGAAAAGAAACATGAACAGGATAAAAATAAAACGGCCTCGTTTAACCTTTACACTTCCTAACTTTTCTATTATTATTGCACGAGCTCGCCCGAGTCACGTTCAAGACCTTTGTGTGTCAAACACACCTTATTGTTTTGAAGCAGCAGAAAATAAAGGCGCATGTAGCAGAAAATAAAGGAGAGTGCGAAAACCGCTTGGCGAGACCAGGCGACAGTGAACGGCACGTACGCCGCGGTGTGTGAATCTTTTACCTCGTAATATTTCTGCAGGGCGGCCAGAAGACACACTCGGAAGCCGTTAATGATCTCCTCGTTGGGCATCTGGAACGTGACTCTGGAGTACCACTTGGTCATCAGGCTGAAAGGCACAGACACGGGGGTGGAAGACTCTGGAGTTCATGTGCGGTTAGCGTCCTTACTGGACATCAAAGCTGGACAGTTTTGCATTACGCTAATTCAATCAATGTGGATGGAGAAGCGTTAGCAATCATGTGTTTAGCCTTAGCTGTGTTGATGTTATCTCGATCGGGGTCCAGTGAAGGGTCCAACTACGGGTTTTGTATTTCTTACAAACATCGGGATCAGAAACGAACACGAGAGCTGGAACGACGACGAGAATGATCTAATTTTTAACCATAAAAAGGTTTTGTTTCCGGCTGTACCTGTACAGTAAAAGAAGACCATTTGTGGTTTCTAGTGGTACTTTGGATTAACAGTATGGACTGTGGACAGATGAGGGCAGCCATTCTGAATTTTATAAGGGAGAATAAACACGTATGTCTCAGTCCGTTCCTCTTTACGCAGTGTTTTTATGGTCGACCAAAATATCGTCAGCTCACTAATCAGACCAGAGAGGGTAAATAAAGTGAAAAACCTATTCAAGTCATGGAAAACTCTTTCCGTTTCTGACCTAATGTCTTGGACCTTGTAGCTAGTCTCTGATGTGATGAGTGTTCTTCCTTCCTTCCTAAACTACCGCAGTACTTCTTCGAGTACTCACCAGACGACCTGATCGGGGTCACAATAGAACAGAAAACAAAACAAAACAAAAAAAAATCACTACATCTCACATATATGTTTATTAACTGGTTAAATCAGGAGATATCCATGATCCAGGGCAGTTCTGGCTCAATGATTAAGGCTCTGGGTCACTGATTTTCAGCAGCTGTACTCTGCACGATGACAAAGTACAATCTGATCTAATGTTTAACAGTCGGTTTTGATATATTCTACCTGGAATCGTGTTCGTATTGTGACTAAGGAGCAGTTTTAGACATTGTCTCGTGTGACAAGTGAAAACAACATTATAAGGCCAAAAGTATGTAGACACGTGACCTGACCATCCCACCCTCATGTCCTTGTTGATTCAGGATTTATTCCCCCTTTCCTGTTCCACTAGATTTTAGGGCGTGGCTGTGGGGATGAGTGTTCATTCAGCTACACGAGCACTACTGAGGTTGAGATCAGGCAGGTGCCGATGTCAGGGAGGCTCCAGTTCATCCCAAAGGTGTTCGGTGGGGTTGAGGTCAAGGCTCTGTGCAGGACACTAAAGTTCCTTCAACCTTCCACCATGTCTTCAAGGAGATCTTCACGTACTTCTTAGTTCCAGTGAAGGGAAAGCGTAACGCCATGCAACACAAACGCACTCTATACAACTTTGTGCAAAAGATTGGAGAAGAAGAAGAAACACACGAGTGTGATGGTCAAGTGTCCAAATACTTTTGGCTGAAGAGTGCAGCTACGTGCACGGCGGCATAATCATTCTGGACCAGAGTTCGAGTTCCAGTAAAAAGGGGGAAGAAGAAAAATTCTATACAATTATGTGCTTCCATTTTTATGGCAACGGTTTTGGGAAGACCTGCATACATTGGGTGTGATGATTTAAATTATCATGATTTAAATATGTGGGTGGAGTAATAAGAAGATACGCAATATGCGAATTACCATCTGGTGCTTTTCAGAACGAAAACCCGACTAACGCGTTACCTGTTAAGACTCGCCACAAATCCCATCACAGACTGGGTTCTCTTGCTGGTGTCATGATGGACGTCCACTCCGATCACCATTAAGTGTTTCTGTGCAAAGGTAAAACGTGTCAAGCGGGTTAATATGGTCCGTTTACATTTATCTGGACACGGGGTTCGTAGAGGTGACTCGTAATGAAATTCCAGGACATACACACATGTCTGCTGGTTAAATCTATACCTAAACTACACAGATCACTGTTTAAGGAGGAGACGATCCTCAGCCGTTCTGTCCCTACGTTAGGCACTTGACAAATCTCAGTAAGTGGAAATCCCTTGAATATCCTCAAACCTATCGAGTATTTCCTATTATAAGATTACAATAATCCCAAAGATACTTCCATCCATTTGTACTCGTTTCAAGCTTGAAATAGTCCTTCTTCGTTCGGCAGATGATTTTGCTCGTTTCAAGCTTGAAATAGTCCTTCTTCGTTCGGCGGAAGATTTTGCTTGTTTTAAGCGTTTATTTCTAGAAAGAAGCAAAAATGATCTGCCGGAGTAATAGACTACGATAACGACAAGCTCGAAAAGGAGTAGAAATGTATAGGAAGTATGAGGTTTATCATAACCTTATAATCGTACGGCGCCACGAAGGACCGCCCTCTTTCTTCAGCGAGTAGACGAAGCGTAAAACATTTTCACCAGAGGAATGTGGACCGTCCAAAGCTCTCCTCCCAGTTTGCAGTTCATCTGCAGCAGGATCTTCTGCGCGATACTGCGGAGTTTCTGCGGCTGCGAGATCGTTCGGACGTTGATCGCCTGTAAAGAGGAAGCAGAGCGTAAATGTGATCGTGGGACTTGACGGATGCCTGAGACGCGACACGACGTCACACACGTATGTCCCCAAAGGACGTGCTAACCTGCGAGGGACACGGACTCTGAACGCAGCAGAGCTTTTTAATCGCGCTGTACAGGTCATCTCTGTTTCCGGTCATGATGCAAACCACCAGCTGCACATTGGGCTGAAAATACGACAAGACAACATACAGTACAGATCAGTTAAGAGAGGCTACCAAAACATAGAAGACGCTTCATCGTCTGAGATAAACACAAAGTCTTAGGACGAAAAGCTTCATCCATTATTAACAAGACCATTCAATTAAATATAGCTTATACAACGAGTCGAAATACACTGTATGGCCAAAAGTTTACGGACACCTGACCATTACAATCGTAAGTCCTTGATAATCATCCCATTCCAGATTTATTCCGCCTTTACTGTTATAAAATGCTCCACTTTTCTGGGAAGGCTTTCCATTAGATTTTAGGTTGTGGCTGTGGGGATTTGTATTCATTCAGCTGGGATTAGATGGTCTTTATGTAGGTCTCTTCACGGAGCTCGATGCAGATCGGACGGGCCAGCCTGAGCCCCATCGGTCCGGCCACCTTCCCAAATGTGAACACCAGCTCCTCTGCCTTAGCTGCAGCCCTACGAGGGTAAAAAAAAAAAAAACACCCAGCGGTCCAGAGCGATCTGAGCAGAGGGGGTACAAGAGCGTTACTGAGGTTCAGATCAGGCAGGTGCTGGTGTCGGGATGTCGAGGAGGCTCCAGTTCATCCCAAAGGTGTTCGGTGGGTTTGATTAAGGTCAGGGCTCTGTGCAGGACACTCGAGTTTTCTACCTTCTTCCAACCTTCCACCATGTCTACATGGAGATCTTCACATGCTTCTTAGTTCCAGTGAAGGGAAAGCGTAGCGCTACAGCACACAAGCACGCTCTATACAATCGTGTGCTTCAAACTTTGTGCTAACAGTTTGGTGTGGTGAAGAAGCACATATGGGTGTGATGGCCAGGTGTCCACATACTTTTGGCAGAAGAGTGCAGCTATTGTGGCAATCGGTGGTTTCTCTGGAACAATGGCTAAAGACGGAACAACTGTTTATAGCTGCTATAATACACGTGACTTTAAATGTAAATATAAATGGGGGGGGGAATAAATAAATAAAAAGTATTTTATTAAAACAAACAAAAAAATTTTTTAAAAATTAACTGCTGAGGTATAAGAGAAATAAAAATTCACAGCACACTGATTTTGGAAAATAAATGAACGCCTTGAATCAAGGGGAACTTCACTCCATCCTGCTGTTGTCGTTAGTTACTTTCAGCCACCCCCCCCGAATGTTTAGACATGCATGTTTATGAACCGAATGATGCGTTCGTAGGAACGTCTGCATTGTAGAACACGTCTGTAGACATGTTGCAGTTTGGTGTAAGAAACAGTAAAGGATAAAATGTTGTGCACCTCGCTGTTCAGCTGGGATTGGATGGTCTTTATGTAGGTCTCAGTGCGATCGTCACGGAGCTCGATGCAGATTGGACGGGCCAGCTTGAGCCCCATCGGTCCGGCCACCTTCCCGAACATGGACACCAGCTCCTCTGCCTGAGACGCAGCCCTACGAGGGTAAAAAACCACCCAGCGGTCCAGAGGGATCTGAGCAGAGGGGGTGCGGGGGATAAATAAAAAGATAAATGAATCCTGTTCATGAATAAAGCAGTTTGGTACTAAAACGAAGGGGATATGAATGCTACAGAGGACGGGAATTAAAAAGTACAGTACAACATTGATCGTGGAGGAAGAGAACATTAACAATAATAATAATAATAAACAATAAAGGGCCATTCTCAACAAAATGTATTATATATATATATATATATATAAAGTTCTGATGTGAAAACAACAGAATATCTAATAAAAATAAATAAATCTTGTGCTTTTAGTCAGGTCTTAAAAAAAAGAGCACAAAACGTATAGAGAGAGTGTGTGTGCGCCCGAGGATTTCCACTTCACCTCCCATCAACAACCCAACAAAAGGCATGGGAATGAAAGAAAAAACAATAAATAAAAGGTAAGTGCTTCTAAAAGATTGAGAATCAGGGCTCACTCACACAGCTGATGGATGAGTCTCTGACCACCTCTCTCGACCAATCAACCGTCAGAGACGTGATGAAATTGGAAGACTGCAGACTAATGGTCTCCATGGGCAAAGTTCTTCCCTGAGCCTTGGGGGGAACGCGTGACAAAGCGAGATAGAAAGTGTGAGAGAGAAAGAGAAACAAGAGAAGAAACAAACAGTGTAAGAGTGAGAGAGGGAGAAGAAGAGAGAGCAAGAGTGCATGAGAACACAAAGTGTCCATCCACACATCCTCTACCGCTTACTCTTTTATCAGGGTCACGGGGAACCTGGAGCCTATCCCAGGAAGCATCGGGCACAAGGCGGGGTACACCCTGGACAGGGTGCCAGTCCATCACATGGCACAATCACATACATACTCACACACACATTCACACACTACGGACACTTTAGACACGCCAATCAGCCTACCATGGATGATCTTTGGACTGGAGGAGGAAACCGGAGTACCCGGAGAAAACCCCGACGCACGGGGAGAACATGCAAACTCCACACACACATGGCCCCGGCGGGACAGGAACCCCGAACCCTGGAGGTGTGAGGTGAACGTGCTAACCACTAAGCCACCATGGAGCGCAAGATGTATCTCAAGTAAATTAAGAGTGTGTTTGTGTGTGTCCTCACCACTAGTATATCGGAGCTGATCTTGAGCATGTGGAGCGAGCAAGTGTGTGTGTGTGTCCTCACCATCACTATATCAGAGGTGATGTTGAGGCCCCAGCGTGACAGTTCTTTCACTGCTTCCTCACTGGTGTTGATGTTGTGTAGCAGCTGCTTTAGCGAGTGTATGTGCTGCTCTGCGCTCACATTAATGTGCACTGTCAGATCCTGATAGAGAAAAAAAAACCAAAAAAAAAAAAAAACCACAGCAGTAACAACAAGGAAATCTTTACACCACGCCCATCACATTTGTAACTGACTGGCAGGCGTGCATTACTTTATTGTACAGGGACGGCATTAGTGTGCTGGAACGTTACCATGACTTGAACCAAAAGAAAGCAAGCAGCAGCAGCTCATTTTTCCCTTTCAGCTGTTTAAAAATCGTTTAATAGTTCAAGTGTCATGGCGCCAGTGTACCTGTCGGCTTGCCGTGTCTCTTACCTTGTCCGTTTTCTACAGTGTGTTGTATCTGTTATGTCTGTGCGTTTGGCCTCTGTGTTGTTTTTACTGTGTATCGTGTCACACTGGTATCATGTAGATTCAGTGTTGACCTACAATCGTCAAGCTCTGCTTAACATCAGAAGCTGTATGGGAGCTCATCTGCGATGTTGTCCTGCTCTATATTTGCGTTTTTCATCCTCGTCCGGCGGACCCGTGTTGGAGTGTGTTCGCCGGCTACCTTGCTGCTTTCCTCCTCTAAGGAAGCGCCGCAGGAAGAGAGGGAATCGTGCTGGTGTTCGGGTGAGAATCAGACCGGCAATCGCTTCCTCCATACAATCGACTGAGTTTCCCTTACGCTTGGAGGGACTCCACTTGACGCGGCGGTCATGGGATTACAGATAGGTTTTTCATCTGCCTATTTTTCCGGACTCCCTACACTCATCCAATCGTTCTGCACCTCCACGATTACGAATTCGTCAGAGAAGAGTGAACTGTTCAAATCTCCTCCAACTGGAATTCGTTTCACCGGATCTGACCTTGTTACCCCAGTCTCCTCTGAATATGGGCCTAGTTAACGCTAGGTCCGTGTGTAACAAAACTTTCATTTTAAATGAGTTTTTTACCAGACATCACCTGGATAATTTATTCCTGACGGAGACCTGGATTAGTCCTGGTGAGTCAACTGTCTTCCAGGAACTTTGTCCGCCGAACTGTAGTTTTATTAGTATTCCAAGGCCTTCTGGAAAGGGCGGTGGGGTTGCTATGGTTTTTAAACAGTCACTGAACATACGGACAGTCTCTGTTGGGATTTACTCATCGTTTGAGGTACAGTGTGTTGTGTTGGAGTCGACCTCTTCCACATTATCCTGTGCTTTGATCTATAGGCCACCTAACTCAGACAATTCTTTTTTAAGTGATTTTCGTGATTTTTTAACTTCTATTGTGCCTTTGTATGATCGTATGTTATTATTGGGTGATTTTAATGTGCATGTCTGCTGCCCTGGTCGACCCTTAGTTACTGAGTTTTGTGATATCTGGGATTCCTTCGGTTTTATTCAACACATAAATCAGGCAACACATATGCTTGGTCATACATTGGATCTTATATTGTCTTATGGAACTGTTGTTGATGTTAATATTGAGGATGCTTCCTTCTCTGACCACAAGCCCATTGTTTTTAATGTCCCTGCCGTGAGCTCTGCCGTTGTGACTAGGCCTTCAGGATTTTATTCCCGGTGTATTAATTCACTCACTGCCCCTCAGTTTAGTGAAAAATTTCTAGCTAATGCTGTGGAGACGTCTATCTTGAGTGCTGCAGAGTCTTCTGCTGGGCCTGATGATTTGGTTGCCTTATTTTACACATCTTGCTCTAATATTTTAGATTCCATTGCCCCTTTTAAATTGAAACAACCAAAACATAAATCTTATAACTGGCTTGACGATAATACTCGTTCTCTCAGACAGGATTGTCGTAGAGCTGAGAGGAGATGGAAGCATGATCAGTTAACTGTGTCCTTTCAAATTTTTAAAGATTGTTTGTTTAAGTTTCAGAGTGCAGCAAAGGCAGCTAGGTCTCGGTATTTCTCTGACTTAATTTCTACACAATGTCATAGAC
>JAFFST010047012.1:3052-17063 GCA_022414735.1 Noturus placidus | reverse complement strand
TGAGTGTACTGTGACATCATTTATCAGGATAAGAATATTATAACGTGGTGTCGCCCAGCTCCTTTACCCGCCAGTGTAGTGCACGTCTGGTGCTTCGAAAGCTGCAGATACTACAGGAGGCACGGAGGAATGAACGTCTTTGTATTCACCTACTGAACCTCGTCCTTAGAGGAGAAAACACACACACACACGGGTACACGTCAGGCATCTTGTTTGTGACAGCAAAGTAATGAACGTTTCAATTTCCTCTCCTTCTGTGCTTGTTCTTTATCGCTTTTCTCCATATCGTTACGTATGGGATAATTCAGGAAGCTCATAACACAGGTTCTGTGTGTCTGCTTACCCACAGTCGTGGCTCCTCTGCCCCACACTTTTGCCTGTTCAATGCCCATTCCTCTGAACATGGAAAGCAGGAACGACCCTGGACCTGGAACATCAGCCTAAACACACACAAAAACATGCTGTAACAGGAAAATAATCAACAGCAGGATTGGAGAAGATGATTATTTTCCTAGTGCGTATTCCATCACGGCAATTTGCCGAGGATTATGATTCCTACGTATTAACGAACAGCAAGTCACGTCATACTTTCTATCCGCTTGGAGCAACATTAAATGTTCTAGATCGCCCACAAGACAAGTTAGTTCCTCTCATCACTTATATTACGGCCGATATAAACAACTGTTCCCTCACCAGCCTCTCTTATTTTCCTCTCGCAAGTTAATAAGATATGCAACTCGCCATGTTACTGAGAAAGCATCGACTCCTACAGATTTAAACAAGTCGAACTCGGGGAAGGCGAAGTCTGCGACCTCCACGATGTCCGCTGACGAAGGTACAAACGTCGGGGTGCTGGCAAACATTGCCCCCTGTGTATGGAGACTTTTGAGACACTCGGTAGTCTTTCTTGTTACTAATCTGTGCAAAAGAATTACCTTTAAAATAGACTTCAAACATGAAGGAAGCTAATGAAGAAAAATGATTCCAGATATTTGACCTTGCTGTGACCTTGATTGAATCTATTCCAATATCCAAGCTGTTCATCTGCTGGTTATAGTGGTAAATTGTACATCCAAACAACTCTCTCGGTCTCTCACACACATTGTTTCATACTTACCTGAACCATGGGTGGCTCTTCCTCCTGCAAGCTGGGAATAACCTCAGATGTGTCCACATGTTTGCTTTTACCCAGAGGCTCAGACTCTTTCAGAAACAGTGCCGTGCTCCTTCCTTTTCTTGCCACGGGTTCCTGAGAAGTGTGAAGAAGCCCTCTGGCTCTGCCAATCCTGCCACCCTCCTCTTCCTCCTTCATTCCCTGTGCAACGCTAACACGTTTGTCACTGCCTGACCCTGGACTTCCCCGGCCATAAGGAAACAACGGGGTGTATAAAGCGCTGGACGCCAGACCTCTACCTGTCCCAGCAACCGGTTCAGCCGGAGCTACAGGACGACCTCGACCACGCTCGTCTCCCATCATAGATAATCCTCTGGCTCGCCCGACAGAGGGCTCGTCTGCAATTTGAGCCAGGCCTCGAGCTCGCCCTACCCAGGGTTCTTCTGAAGCTACAGCCAAACCACGACCCCGCCCTACAGAGGGCTCATCTGATACATCTAAACCAATGGCTCGTCCCAATAAGGACTCGGTGAGTAACCCTCGACCCCATGCAGGAATGTGTGGAACACCAGGGAGTCTCGGCAGAAACGGTGGCTTGTTCGGATCCATTTGTTTCCTTTTCTTCGAACTCCTACGAAGAGAAAAAAAGAAACGCTAGGAAAACAGGACAGTGTGACAATACAATACAATCTCAATGAACTGCAGATCCCCAATGACCTGTTTGCATATATCCTACACTGGACAGTGTGTAGACGAACTACGTCCCTGATCCAGAGCAGGGTGTAGCCTCAACATTACTATATTAATGAGAAGCAAGCAAGTCTGGTCAGTAAATCTCAATAAAGTGTGTCTTGGTGTTGCCTATAACTAGGAAATAATACAAAACTATTATTTTCCGATGTAACTGGGAAAAGGGGGTGGGGGCTTTAACTTTGACAGAACTTAATAAAATACCATCTCAGATGACCAGGAAGTGCTGTTTGCACCTCCTTTTCTGCAATCAACATTTGATTACTTTTTCAATATTTAGACAAAACTACTTAAAGGAAAACATTTGAAAAACTCTGAGATAAGTTAACACTTTTTTTGTCATTTAAAAGTTTATATATTTTGAGTATTTTGTTCAACGGTAAAATGTAATTGTTGCCAAACGGTAACAACATGCGATAATGGAACTGTTTGGGGGGAAATGTTTTTTTTTCCCCAATTTAGCGTTCATCACAAATCTGCAACTATACTGTTGTGGACGCTACAGACACCCTGAATGGGTGGTCAGTTTCATTGTCAGCCAATTTGAGGGACCGGGACATCTCCATGGTCATTGCGTGATGCATGAGAGACGCTGGATAAACGGTTGTTTTTGTGCCACGGCCATTTTGTGGACATAATCTTCAGAAATAGGACGCAATTATTACAGAATCGCCATAACATCAATATATGACAGTGTGCCGCTGGCTACAACCGTGTAACCAGTCCCTCCAGGATTCCGCCATTTTTGAGTCGAGACGCGTCGTGTGACATCATCGCGACACGTGTTCAGCCGAACAGCCCTATTCACGCGTGTCGAACACGAGTACAGCAAAGAGATCTCGTTTACAGACAAACATTACTGTGAAAGAGCGTGCACAACTATTTCGTTCGACTGCAATTTCACCGCTTCAAGTAGTCTTCTGAAAAGTTGTCTCGCAAATTTTTTTAAAAGCCGCAGCAAAGTCAAGCATTTCTGGCCACGGCGATCATAAAAACAAACTGTCTGGAGTGACTTAACGCTTGTATGACGTGATCTCGAAAAATAACTTAAGAGTAAAATTAGTTGCGATCTCAAGATCATAAATAACCGACAGCCTTTCTGGACTTCTGTAGCTTACTTTTCTGATTACAGTGTTTACATGAGCGCTTGTTATTCCTATTAGGCTGCATTACAAGAAACTCAGTCAGTATGTTTACATGGACAAAAATAATCTGATATTAACCCGATTAAAACGATACTCTGGTTAAGAAACTAGCACATAAACAGCTGGGCGGCTGTGGCTCAGTCGGTAGAGCGGGTTGTCCACTAATCCACTAATCGTAGGGTTGGCGGTTCGAATCCCGGCCCGGGTGATCCCATTCCGAAGTGTCCTTGGGCAAGACACTGAACCCTAAGTTGCCCCCGATGGCAAGCTAGCACCTTGCATGCAGCTCTGCTCCCATTGGTGTGTGAATGTGCTCTCATTTGTAAGTCGCTTTGGATAAAAGCGTCTGCTAACTGAATAAATGTAATTTTTAATGACCTTAATCCGATTAAAGTCATACTTGAAGTAAACACAAATCGAATTAGGACATGTGGAGTATTCCTGTTTTAATCGCATTATCGACATGTATTATAGTCATGTACACACATTAATCCCACCATTAACGTCGTGTGGGAGTTTTCACCGCATTTTGCGACAAGACACGTACACACACGGCAGTGTTCAACTGTTTTACGGCAAACAAGAGCACGGCTGCATCCCAAACCGCGTACTTACCCATTATAGGAATGTAGTAGACGAAATACATGCATCTTGGCTACTATACAGACAGTAACTGCGCGGTTTGAGATGCAGCCCACGGCTTCAAGCAGTCGTCTATTTTCACGTACAGCACGACAAATAATTAACCGCACTTGAAGCTTTCATAAAAATTTAAATACAAGCACCCAAAAAGTGTATACGGTTCCATAACGAAGACCAACTGTACGTCGATACGTCAAATTCTGGAGGGAACGTCGGACGGCGTGGCGTCGTATACCATTAATCGATCTATGTTCTATAACACGTAAAACAGGAACATGAAAGGAATCTTCTAAAAGCGACTCATGTAAACACCTTAATCAGAATATTGTCTTATTCAGAATAAGGTCCATAATTACATTTACATTTATTCATTTAGCAGACGCTTTTATCCAAAGCGACTTACAAGTGCACACTCACACACCAATGGTAGCAGAGCTGCATGCAAGGTGCTAGCTTGCCATCGGGGGCAACTTAGTGTTCAGTGTCTTGCCCAAGGACACTTTGGCATGGGATCACCCGGGCCGGGATTCCAACCTCCAACCCACGATTAGTGGATTAGTGGACAACCCGCTCTACCGACTGAGCCACAGCCGCCCTTAGATTACTGTTGTCCGTATAAACATAGTCATTAACGTTCAATAAATGACCGGTCGATCCAAAATGTTTTAGTCTGGATTTAATTTACATCCTAATAAATTGTTATTCGCTTGAAAAATTAATTAAATAACTAAATGACCAATTAAAGGTAATAAAGATGTGGGGACGTTTAATAAACACCTAAAATGTCACCAACATGAAGGTATATTAGCTAGACTTACTATTAATAATAATAATAATAGATGGATGGATATTATTATTGAGAATTAGCTCATTTAGTCTACAGTTACCAAAGGGATAACAGTAGCCTACTTTTTTTTTTTTTTATAGTTTATCTTCCATTTTCTTACCAGTGTGTAATTTAGAGGGGTTTTTCTCAGCTATATGACATGGTATACACGGATATAAATCACATTATTGGGATTTTAAGCTAATTTTTAATTAAAAATGACACAGTTTGTGACTAAGGATCTTTGTTATTTTCAGATAAAAATGCACCACATTACTCGGCTTTGTATCCAAACTCAGTGCAGTTCTTTGCATAAAAATATCATAAACGTGCTGAAAAAAAAAACTTTATTTCCAAATAAACTACTTTTATACAAGAAATGCGTATTTTAACTGCCCACTATTCAGTGAAGACGGTTTAATTATTAAGAAAATATTCGTTACCTTTACCAACTATACTGTATTAAAACACTACGTGCTTTTAAAATGTTCCCTAAAAAAATAAACTACAAAAAGAAGAGAAAAATTTTTATAAAGTTGCCAAAACAGGAAAACACGTGCATGTCTTACCTAATCGTTTCTACAGTAGATGGAAAGAGACCGGGGTTGTTAGGGTTCGTCGCAATCCGCGCGCTACCGCACTAAATATGACGTCAGAATAGTGCGCGATCACAGGTCAAATAAAGGGGCTCGCGCCCTGGATGACTTGACGCCTCGAATTCGAAAGCACCCATAACAATTGATTGCGGTCGACAAGCATATTTAAAATAACCGCAAATGCAAACAAACATTAAAAAAAAATTATAATAAATAATAATTAAAAAAATACTACTCTATTAAAAAAATGAAATCTCAATAAATATATAATATGTATTTTTTTTTTTTTTTGCTGGCACAACTACTCCAGCTAATAATCCCGACAAGATCTGCTACAAAGGCATTTCGGCTAGCTATCTTATAAAATGGCGTTTATTTAGCATCGTAATTAATATAGATCGGATAATAAACGTATTTTCGTGAACTTAGTTGTCATAGTTAGCTATAGTAATCGTTTTTTCGGTCTGACGAGCTCTCATGCTAGTTTTATTGCTTTGCTAATATTAGCTAATCCGGCTAATGACGGAAGCAGCCCAGGTGAAATGAATTAAGCAGTCCAGGTGAAATGAAGCACGCTCGCAGTTGTGTATCCATCCATCCATCCATCCATCTTCAACCGCTTACTCCTTTTCAGGGTCACGGGGAACCTGGAGCCTATCCCAGGAGGCATCGGGCACAAGGCGGGGTACACCCTGGACAGGGTGCCAGTCCATCACAGGGCACAATCACATACACACTCAGACACACACATTCATACACTACGGACACTTTAGACACACCAATCAGACTACCATGCATGTCTTTGGACTGGAGGAGGAAACTGGAGTACCCGGAGAAAACCCCTGACACACGGGGAGAACATGCAAACTCTGCACACACAATATTATTATTATTATTATTATTATTATTATTATTATTATTATGCCAGAATTAAACAAGTGAAAATATATTCCTCAATAAATAAATACTTTTCAAAATAAGGATACACACTTTATTGTAGAAGGCAGGCTGGGGGAGAGCTTTGCTTTAAAAGCAGCTCTGCTTGAACATAGGATGCACTTTTGTCCAAAATAGTTTTGCAAACGCTTTTCAGGGGAAACTATTGCTATGTTTGCTTAAAATCTCCATGTGACGTCATTGCTTACATTTTTAGAGTCGGTTGAGTCTTTTTGTATCAAACTTGCGGGAATACTGTAGAAGGCAATAGAATCAGGAGCCGATGGAAATGTGTTGAGCAAAATACTCACAAAAAAACAACAACCATACAGCGTCTGAGAAAATGTTTAGAGTGTACAGGTGAACATGTAGAACATATGCTGTAAATAATGAATGCAAACTTAAGTATATGTAGTTTTGCACTCCTTACTTTTCAGACACCCTAAAGAATAGAGTAGAAAATAAGAGATTATAACATTTATTGCTGAGACAAGAAATCTTTGGTCATGTCACCACAAACTATTTATGTATTTACAAAATTATTTAAAAACAAAAGTTCAAACAAGAACTTGCTTTTATTACTGTAAATAGGATTGAACAGTGATTAGTTTTTCGGAAAACAATAGTGATCAGTTATTGGTTGTAGGGAACAATGATAGGCACTGATTGGTTGTGAGGAACAATGGTTATCAGTAATTGGTTGTTGGAAAACAGTGGCAATCAGTAATTGGTTGTTGGGAACAATGGTGATCAGTTATTGGTTGTGGGGAACAATGATTCGCAATGATTGGTTGTGGGGAACAATGGTGATCGTTTATTGGTTGTGGGGAACAATGGTGATCAGTTATTGGTTGTTGGAAAACAATAGTGAACAGTTCTTGGTTGTGGGGAACAATGGTGGTCAGTGATTAGTCACTAGGAACATAGGCACAAGCAAAACTCAGTCAGGCTCAACACCATTCAAACTGTGATATTTCTTCAGCTGTCCAGTTCCGGTGATCCTGTCCCCTCTCTAGACTCCTGTTCTCGGCTCACAGGAGAGGCTCCCATTGTCCTCTTATCGTGTTTTAGCCCATTCACCTCAAGGCTTGACGTGGTTAGTTGTGTTACTTGTAGCCTCTCTGTCAGCTTCTGGCCGTTCTTCTCTGACCTCTCTCATCAACAAAACACTTCTGCTCACTGGATGTGTCTTAGGTTTTCACACCATTCATCAAACTCTAAACACCAGTCACTGTACAGTATACATGTCAGTAATTTGGTGTAAGGTCAAAATAAATAATAACATTAATGTTATAAATTCTTGGTGTTAAAAATCTTGCTATACACAAAAATCCTAAGCAGTTAGTCTTATAGCTAGCCAGCCTGGGGAAGGAAACTGGAGTACCTGGTGGAAACCCTCGACACATGGGGAGAACATACAAACTCCGCACACACATGGCCCTAAATTTTTCAGGTGAGTCACATGCATGCTTGGTCACATAGAAAATAGGCTAATTAACATTTCAGTCCCAGATATCATTTAAACCATAACATGGTTAGTGGCTATGCATATGGTTAATAAATGAATCATGCAATTAACTGATGAACATGTCACTATTAAAACACTATATGTGCTATATGATTCAGTTTTATATCTTCGATCGTATTACCTTCCCTTGATTATTAATCTAATTAAACTTAACACTCAAATGAATTTCACTACTATAGAGGTGAACAGTATAACGCCAAGATACAGGTCAACATTAACTAGCCCATAAGTATGGACTTCATAACACCCACTCTGTAGTCATGACTACAGTTAGGATATTTTTCCCTCCTCATTATATGACACACTCCTAAGCCTGGTATTTTAATTATAAGCGTTCAATGCAAATCATTTGTAATCTGCAGAATGTTTGGTGACTCACCTTCTGTCTGCGTGAGTCATCATCACACGGACCCGACCTGTGAAATAAATGTCATGACTCATAACCTGAACAAAGGCCATAACGCACTATGTCCCTCTAACATGGAGAAATGTGTTAGACCAACAATAAAAAAAAAAAAAAAACTCTGACTTTTTGATGTTCATACTATTTTGGTCATGCAACGCCAAAATCTGCATGTGCAAAATAATCTAAACTCAGACAGACATGACATTATCTAGCTCAGACATCAAATGATCGTTGTCATCATTGCGGTAATCAGTAAAACAATATTTATCTAGTTTCAAATAATTCAGGTGCCATTTCTGTTTCTCGATGTCAGACAGACAGACACACAAAAAGACACAGACACACATACAGACACACATACAGACACACACAAAGAACTCACAAAGACACATACACACAGACAGACACACACAAAGACACATACATACAGACAGACAGACACACACAAAGACATATACAGACACACATAGACAGACACACACACACACACACACACACAAAGACACACACAGACTGACTCACACTGTGGGACACAGACAGATAGACAGCCTGACAGACAGATACACAGATAGATAGACAGACTGACAGACACACAGACAGATAGACAGACTGATAGATAGATAGACAGACACACAGACTGATAAACAGCCTGACAGACAGATACACAGATAGATAGACAGACACACAGACAGATAGACAAACTGAGAGACAGATAGACAGATAGATAGACAGACTGACAGACACACAGACAGACAGATAGATAGACAGACACACAGATAGACAGACTGACAAATAGATACACAGGTAGATAGACAGACAGACAGACACACACTCACACAGAGTGGGACACAGACAGATGGACAGACTGACAGACACTGTTGTATGTAAAATATACATAAAATAAATACAAGGGTCACAGAGAGACTGACCAAGCATAAACATCATATTGAGGAGGGTCAGAGCAAAGAGCAGAGAAAGTGACATCATCCATGTGTAAAAACATGAACACACACAGAGGCCTATGTCAAGCACATACACAT
This sequence comes from Noturus placidus, assembly GCA_022414735.1. NCBI lineage: Eukaryota > Metazoa > Chordata > Actinopteri > Siluriformes > Ictaluridae > Noturus > Noturus placidus. The sequence goes on along the minus strand of JAFFST010047012.1, from coordinate 8,080 downwards.
ACAGTAGGAAAACAGAACATTATAAGAATATTAAGATAGTATAAGAAAGATATTATGAAGTATGGAATACTGAAAAGGGGTTAAAACACTTGCAAGCAGTATAACCATATTTAAAACAGAAATATAGAACAAATAAATTATAAAATCAGAAATACAGCATAATGGGATCAGAGACGGGAAAAAAAATCTTGTCTCAATGATGAAGTCAAAAAATACAGACACTATGATTATCTCTAGCCAGCTGGATTTCTATGATGTAATGCCCTACCAGCTAGGTCAGAGCGTTCTAATCTTGCAGATAAGAGGCTAGGACAGGACATTCTGACCCTGTGTATGTCAACTGACTGCACCTGCAGATGGGAGGCGCTGAGATCTCTCTGGGTCATCCTGACCTAAGAAAATCGTATAAATAGAAGAGATCAGCTCTGAGTTTTTGGGATCGCTTTTGAGACTCTCAACTGCGTGGATTCCGGTTAGTGGGACGGAACGAATAAACCTGGACCCTTGCTTCTCCTCACTCACTGGCTGTTGTCTTTATTTTTTCTTTCTGGTGTGAGTATCTTTTTCCAGATTAAATTCTAAGTGGCTTTAGGTAATAGACTAAATTCAACGCCACATCACACACAGACAGATAGATAGACAGACACACAGGCAGATATACAGACTGACAGACAGACTTCCAGACAGATAGACAGACTGACTGACAGATAGATAGATATATAGACAGACAAATAGACAGATAGACAGCCTGACAGACAGATACACAGATAGATAGACAGACTGACAGATAGATAGACAGACTCACAGACTGATAGCCAGCCTGACAGACAGATACACAGATAGATAGACAGACACACAGACAGATAGACAGACTGACAGACACACAGACAGATAGACAGAATGACAGATAGATAGACAGACACACAGATAGACAGAGTGACAAATAGATACACAGATAGATAGACAGACTGATAGACACACAGACAGATAGACAGACTGACAGATAGATAGACAGACTCACAGGGAGATAGACAGACTGACAGGCACATAGACAGACTGACAGATAGATAGACAGACTGACAGGCAGATAGACAGACTAACAGATAGATAGACAGACTGACAGGCACATAGACAGACAGACAGACTGACAGACAGATAGACAGACACACAGACAGATAGACAGACTGACAGATAGATAGACAGACTGACAGATAGATAGACAGACTGACAGACAGATAGACAGACACACAGACAGATAGACAGACTGACAGATAGATAGACAGACTGACAGATAGATAGACAGACTGACAGACAGATAGACAGACACACAGACAGATAGACAGACTGACAGATAGATAGACAGACTGACAGATAGATAGACAGACTGACAGACAGATAGACAGACACACAGACAGATAGACAGACTGACAGATAGATAGACAGACTGACAGGCACATAGACACACTGAGAGACAGATAGTGAGACTGACATAGATAGACAGACACATAGACAGACTCACAGACAGATAGACAGACTGACAGGCACATAGACAGACTCATAGACAGACTGACAGACAAACAGACAGATAGACAGACTGACAGATAAATAGACAGACACACAGACAGACACACAGACAGATAGACAGACTGACAGATAAACAACAGTGCTGAGCTGTTCTATATATCAAAAACAGAAACGGACTTTGCTGTGCCTGATGGTGCTCCTAGTGCCGAACAGATATTAAGTGGTTTCCCGCTGAGAGGATCTGATTGGGAGCTTCAGCAACGCCCATCACAATGTGTTTGGAATCAGTTAACCTGAACTTCTCGAGGGAGGCTCGTCCACTTCACCATGTTTTGATTTGTTTCTACACAGAGCTGATTTCTGCAAGAGTAGCGCATTTAATGAGTCATTGTTCTGCTCTGATTGCTCCATGAGGTCTAGCTGGGCATTTTCCTCTTAACTGACCATAAACACACACACACACACACACACACACACACACACACATATATATATATATATATATATATATACATATATACAGAGAGAGAGACACTTCACCAAAAATGCAGCCTCAAAATCTGTTCTTGTTCTTAATTGGCCATTCATCACAATGAGACTCATTAATATCAAGCATCAAAAATCAGCATAAATTTAAAAAAATCCAATTTACATAAACACTAAGTTATTTAATATATCAGATGTTTACATATAGTCCACAAGACACAATACTAACTGAATTTACACAAATGAACCAGTCCAAAAGTTTACACACGCTCGATGCTTAATACTGCGTGTCGTTACCTGGATTCTTCATGAGTCTCGTGTTTGTCCCGAGCAGTTAACTTGCCCACTGTTCTTCAGAAAAATTCCCCAAGTCCTGCTCATTCTTTACTTTTCCAGCATCTTCTGCATATTGACCCTTTTACAACAGCAACTATATGATGTTCAGATCTATCTTTTCATACTGAGGATGACCGAGGGACTCGTACATGACTATTACAAAAGGTGCAAGCGTTCTCTGATGCTCAAGAAACTTGTTTAAATGAGGTTTTATATAAGCAATGAAATCATACACGATGAAAAATATACATATATGGGGTCGTCCATATATTACGTCATCAAGGGGGGGTGAAGGGTACGATGACGTCTGATGATGACCGGGGGGTCACAGACGTGATTACGTCATCAATGTATTTGCATATATATATATTTTTTTTAATGTAAACTATACGTAATATATTTTCTTACATCTGACTGATTATATATTCGGGACGCAATTACGTAAAAGTACAAGTTTTAAATTTTAATAATACTCAAGTATAGTATCTCCCTCTCTATCACCTATTAGTCGAGACCGACCTTTGGTCACTTTATGGGTCATCACTTTTCCATGTATTTCATCGATGTGATCCACAAAGCATTTCGGCAGAAGTAGTGGGGTAGTTTGCCATTGCTTTCCCCACCCCTTCCCATTTATCCGGGCTTGGGACCGGCGTGTAGCTGCTGCCAGTCACATGGCTGGGTAAGTATAGTATAAATATCCCAAAATTAATATTTAAGTATACAGGTATGTTCAGACAACAGAATAGGGTTTTGATTTGTTTTTACTAATAGGATCATGGTTTAAAAGTGTTTCATTTTACTAAATAAACTATGATAAAACTATCATTTCTAACTGTCAGCTATATTTTATTGTTGCCTTGTTGGAACATGATTTTATAATGGTGAACGTATTCGGGTTGAACTACATTCAGTACATTTACATGGACAACGATAATCCGATATGAACCCGATTAAGACAATACTCTGATTAAGAATCTAGCATGTAAACAGCGATTATTGATGACCTTAATCTGATTGAAGTCATACTCGAAGCAAACACGAATGGAATTAAGATGTGTGGAGTATTCCTGTTTTAGTCGCATTATCGACGTGTATAATAGTCATGTACACACCTTAATCACACTATTAACATTGTGTGGGAGTTTTCACCGCATTGTAAAACAGGACACATACACAGACGGCAGAAATGACGTGTGACGTTAATCCATCTTTTCTATAACACGTAAAAGAGGAACATGAACGTAACATTCTAAAAGCAACTCATGTAAGCACCTTAATCAGAATACAGTCTTATTCAGAATAAGGTCAATCATTAGATTACTGCTGTCCATGTAAACGTAGTCATTGAGACAAACAGACACAACAATGAGAAAGCTCCAATTTCATATCTGGATCGACAATTTATTACTTTGAAAGATGACATGCAGATTTTGTTGTTATTGTCACACTATTATATATATATTTTTTAAAAAGAAAGCTATATTTGCACAGTCATTCTGTAGGTACCACCACTAGGGGGCCTAAACAAACAGGCTATCAAAGTACAATTACTCAGATATAGTCCAGCCCTCATTAAAACCACACCTTACTTACTTTTTTATATTTAATATTAGGAAATCTCGTCCAGCTGTACGATAATCAGACACAATGATCTGAGGAAAATCCCTGACTAATGTTTTTTTTTGATAAATGGTGATTTTTGGACTTTTCTATGTATTGTAAACATTTAAAAAAACAGTGTGTATGAGTTAGCGGTTGTCATAGATTTACTTTGAGTGGATCTGACACTCGTTACTGACACAGTCGCATTTATTCATTGAGTAATGAGCGGTGAGACTTGATGAAGAAAGCGGTGAGGTCTCCTGGGGAAATCTGCCCTTTTGGACCTGAGCCAAAATTGACCACACCATCTCCTATTATTCTCTGTCATGCCGGTCCACTGACCGGAGGGAAGCGGAAAAGGGCACGACTCAAGCAGCGGCACATCACGCCGATGACTAACACATGGTAATGAGCGTACGAGACGCTCTCACTGTCCTGCAGTCTGGTCCAAGAGTTTGAGTACACAACCAAGAAAGTACTTCATTATATAATGAAGTATATAATTAGCAATGAAACAGCTTTCTTCAGCTCGTGAAGCAACATTTCTTGCAGCCGTCACGTTTCATTTGATAGAATGAAGCGAATTTTGCGGATATCTAACGGTTATGTATATTTAACTCTAGTCGGCCATTTTTGACAAAACCATCAATCTGAGCAGTTTGTATGTGTAGCGGATTAACGTTAGATCATCTTGGCACATGGTTTGTACATGATTGCAATATTTTCTGACTACAGCATAAGGAATACAATAATACAATAATTGTTTGATCGTTGCAGCCAAAAATGATTGATTTTGCTGTCTTTTTTTTTTTTTTAAATCATTTGCGATTCGACTTGCTGCGTTTTCTGGTTTTTTGGGGTTTTTTTGTGGAAAACTCCTTGAATTGACAAAATCGCAATTTCTTTTCAAAAATAAAAAAATTCACATTGATGCTTGGTGGTAAACAAGACCTTAGGTGTACTCATGTTTAAAGGAGAAGACTCAGACTCATATGTAGCACAAAGTATTGACTAAAAGGGCCAATAATTGTCGTACACCTATATTTAACAAAGATACATATACACACACACATATAT
>JAFFST010047011.1:24005-36505 GCA_022414735.1 Noturus placidus | reverse complement strand
ACCTACCTGGAATCCTGACTCGAGGGTCAAATTTCGGTGGTAAACTTTCATACGATTCCTGCATATGCCATGCCTGATAATAGCTCGTGCACACTCCCTGCCTCGCTCTTGACCTCATGTCATGTCTTTTGGTGTCAGAGGCGCCGCGCTCCTGAAAGCCTAGCAGACTGGACTACGGGAGAACTTTACGACACCATTAATCACTGCCGTACGTCCAGCAGGAGAGGCAGACCGCATGTCAGCCTGAGCTTCATACAGGATTACATTCATGTTCCCTCAACACGTTTACGTTATTTGCTTTACTGTTCGACACAGCAGATGTTGTACTACAGGTAATTAAAGCCTGGTATGTTATGACTAGTGCAAAGCTGTGATTGAGTAATGACTTAACTCTGGGCTACATTTCCTACAACCTTCACATTACACCGCATGCTGCATTTAAGTATCAACCGGCCTGCTTTGTGAATCTGACAACGTAGCCACTGGGATGTTTTCATTTATAAAGAAACTATTACTTCATTGCCTAGCTTGATTTTAAGCTGCAGGTTGCCCATTTTAATACACTTTATGGAGTGTTCAACACAATGTGTGTGAGGTATGAAATACGTTCTCTTTGGCCATGCTCTTTTTATTGTTTATTCATTTAGTATTGCAAAATTTACTTTCTCAGATGTGTAGTAGCCTGAGAAAAGCTCTTCACATGTTACATTTGGAAAATACAGACTCTTGAACTGAAAATACACTCTGTTACGCGCCTCAGGAATATTTCAATAATGAATGAACGATTCATTTATGAATAATTATTGTATAAAGTTTCACATCATTTTTATATGATGTAGTATTATGGCATCAGCCCACAGCTGCAAAAAAACAAAACAAAGCAACAGTAAAAACAACAATGCTCCACCCTCAGAACCTGGTTTATAGAGATAGCTAACTACTATAGAGTTAGCATGCTGACTGGAACTAGCATTAGCAAGATTTGTTCAAGCACACTTGCCCATATAGTGCAGGAAAGCCAAGTAAATAACGCCATAAACACATGAAATTCCACTTGTACTAATTTATAAGCATGCCCAAGGGTGCCTTTTCTGTCCTGTTCTTCTTTGTGCTTTTAAGCTCCAGTGTTCGCATTGTTAGCATCACTAGCTCAATGAAAAGGCCATTCGATTACATGATAACCAAATTGTAACAGTATAAAATTCATCTCATACTTGAGACACTGTACAGTCAGTACGTATATATTCATTACGTAAAGTCAAACAATTCAAAGATTCATAGAGATTTATAGCATTTATATCCCTATCCAGTCGCAGCATAGCTAATTAGGCTTCGGCGGTAATAAATGAGTCCGTCTAGGAAAAGTGCTGCGTTTCTTGTTATTACGTTTTGATTTGTTTACCCACTCTTGTTTCTTGTTGCTTATGGGAGAATAATCAGGCTGGGCTGAGCACTTACCGATTTCAGACTGAGACGAAGGAGGCGTGAAGGAGCATTGCGGAGTGTCTATAAAATGCCTGACAGGAGGCCCATGTAAACACAATACATTTGTGCTGATGGCACGGTATAGAATTTTTCTTTCTTTCATTTCATGTTCTACATATTTTCCATATTACTTGTACACAATGAATTGTCTCTTGCACCATTAATAAAACGTTCATCATTTAATGAGCACTTTAGTTCGAATCCATCAATAAATGACTCCTTAGAATGATTTCATTTAACAGTTACTAATATATTCAAGGTTTACAAGCAATCTTTAATTAAGTATGAAACGATATATTACTCACTTATAAACACTTTATTACTGAAAGTTAAATGAACGCGTCACAAGAACGTACTGTATATTGTATATTTTGAAGAAAATGAGAAATCCTTGCAGGCATTATACAACATGCTTTGTTGAGAGCTATTTCGTATCGCAAAGAAAGTTTTTTTTCTCTTCTACTTCCTGATTATTGAGACGGATCGAAAGCACAAGCTCTAACACGGACAAAGCCGAAGCTCCAACTAAACTGTTGGAGACTGTTTTTCCTTTGAAGCCTTCAATTCCGCCGACCAACCATGAAAGTAGGCGCTTTATGTCACCATCTCACATGCTGGTCCCTCGCTTTAAACGCTTGACATTTTTATAGCAAGTGAGCTGGATGTAGCGATGCACTGACTCTGAAATAGTTGGCACAGGTTCACAGAGCGAACCGTATACAGGTTAAATCGGGCTGCGGCGCCTTTTTGGAGGTTTTTTTTTTTTTTTAGCTCATGTTTATGCACTGCTGGGCTTTAGATAAGAATCCATTCATGTAATCCCGCCAATTCCTGCATATAAAAGAAGGATTTTAGGGTTCAAACCCCATGGACGGATTCTTGGCTTTGCCTGACAGAGGATTGAAGTCGATTATTGAGGCTGAAAGACGTGTCAGGCTGAAAGAATGTCCTCCGGTACACCTGATTCACATTATAGGCAATTATCTCGGTGTGTCTGCTCTGTAGACTAACAGTAGGATCCAAAAGTTCACATCCACTTTTATTCCAGTAGTTCGTCACTCCAAAAGAGCGCTCTTGACTAAGGAAACATCACTTAGGAGGCATGCTTTTGTCTTCTGACCAACTGGATTGGAGAATTATTTGACAAGCAAAAGACATTGTGATTCTGTAATAGCTGAAATAAAATTAACGACTCACATAATTAGAACTCTCAGAAATTAGTTTGACTGTTGATCCCTAAATCTTAAAAATCTATCTATCTATCTATCTATCTATCTATCTATCTATCTATCTATCTATCTATCTATCTATCTACAGTGGGGGAAAAAGTATTTGATCCCCTGCTGATTTTGTACGTTTTCCCACTAACAAAGAAATGATCAGTCTATAATTTTAACGGTAGGTTTATTTGAACAGTGAGAGACAGAATAACAACAAAAAAAATCCAGAAAAACGCATGTAAAAATGTTATAAATTGATTTGCATTTTAATGAGGGAAATAAGTATTTGACCCCTCTGCAAAACATGACTTAGTACTTGGTAATGATTTAGTAATTACTTTTCATTTTTAATGCCCTGGCTGAGGGAAGGAGGTTCTCACCCAAGATTTGACGGTACATGGCCCCGTCCATTTGATACTGTGAAGTTGTCCTGTCCCCTTAGCAGAAAAACACCCCCAAAGCATAATCTTTCCACCTCCATGTGTGACGGTGGGGATGGTGTTCTTGGGGTCATATGCAGCATTCCTCCTCCTCCAAACACGGGGAGTTGAGTTGATGCCAAAGAGCTCCATTTTGGTCTCATCTGACTACACTTTCACCCAGTTGTCCTCTGAATCATTCAGATGTTCATTGGGAAACTTCAGATGGACATGTATATGTGCTTTCTTGAGCAGGGTCGCTGCAGGATTTCAGTCCTTCATGGCGTAGTGCTTTACCAATTGTTTTCTTGGTGACTATGGTCTCAGCTGCCTTGAGATCATTGACAAGATCCTCCCGTGTCGTTCTGGGCTGATTCCTCACTGTTCCCATGATCACTGCAACTCCACGAGGTGAGATCTTGCATGGAGCCCCAGGCCGAGGGAGAGTGACAGTTCTTTTGTGTTTCCTTCATTTGCGAATAATCGCACCATCTGTTGTCACCTTCTCACCAAGCTGCTTGGCAATGGTCTTGTAGCCATTCCAGACTTGTGTAGGTTTACAATCTTGTCCCTGACATCCTTAGAGAGTTCTTTGGTCTTGGCCATGGTGGAGAGTTTGGAATCTGATTGATTGATTGCTTCTGTGGACAGGTGTCTGTTATACAGGTAACAAACTGAGATTAGGAGCACTCCCTTTAAGAGTGTGTTCCTAATCTCAGCTTGTCACCTGTATAAAAGACACCTGGGAGCCGGAAATCTTTCTGATTGAGAGGGGGTCAAATACTTATTTCCCTCATTAAAATGCAAATCAATTTATACCATTTTTGACATGCATTTTTCTGGATTTTTTTTTTTGTTGTTATTCTGTCTCTCACTGTTCCAATAAACCTACCATTACAATTATAGGCTGATCATGTCTTTGTTAGTGGGCAAACGTACAAAATCAGCAGAGGATCAAATACTTTTCCCCACACTCTATCTATCTATCTATCTATCTATCTATCTATCTATCTATCTATCTATCTATCTATCTATCTATCTATCTATCTATCTATATTTTTAAAGCCACCTAAAACATCCCTGATTAAGACGAAATAAAGCCACTGATGTTATTACAGAGGACAAACTACCCTTTAAACATAGCAAATTAATTCTCATAATGTAAATTTGTTGTATAATAATGCACCTGGTGCTTTACTATCAAAAACATCCCTGGTTGTCCCTCGGCATCTGTCAGGAGCCGCGTCGGCTTTGTAACCTGGTTTGTGACTCGTTATGTGGTATGACAACTCGCGAGCTGCTCGCCTTGGCTGACTGATGCAATGCATTGATGTGGCATGCTGCTACTGTATGACCGATAACGTCCTCCGCGGAATCTCTGCTCATCTGCACGTTTCTTTTCAAAAGCATTAATCAAGAACTAGTCCATATGGTATGTGGCTTTCAATCTGTTCTCAATTTATTCCAGTTAGTCCCAAAAGCTTCTAGTATCTTTGTAACGTGCCTCCCCTCTCACGTGTACTGAGTCAACCTTCTGTTCACATCATATAGATGTTAAGAGTCATGCAAAATAACAAACACAGACACAGAAAGAGACATAGACACGCATGCAGTACGGATGTAACCAAATTTGAATATATTGAACAGATTAAGGTGTTCGAAACATAAAAAAAATGCAGATATGATTAGGTTGGTCCTTCCTTCCTTCCTTGCTTCTGAACTTCCTTCCTTCTAAACAAACTTCCTTCCTTCTTTTCTTCCTTCCTTCCTTCCTTCTTTCCTTCCTTCCTTCCGTCCTTCCTTCCTTCCAAACGAACTTCCAAACTTTGTTCCTTCCTTCCTTCCTTCCTTCCTTCCTTCCTTCCTTCCTTCCTTCCTTCCAAATGAACTTCCAAACTTTGTTCCTTCTTTCCTTCCTTCCTTCCTTCCTTCCTTCCAAACAAACAAACAAACAAACAAACAAACAAACAAACAAACTTCCAAAATTTGTTCCTTCCTTCCTTCCTTCCTTCCTTCCTTCCAAACAAACTTCCAAAATTTGTTCCTTCCTTCCTTCCTTCCAAATGAACTTCCAAACTTTGTTCCTTCCTTCCTTCCTTCCTTCCTTCCTTCCTTCCTTCCTTCCTTCCTTCCTTCCTTCCTTCCTTCCAAACAAACAAACTTCCAAAATTTGTTCCTTCCTTCCTTCCTTCCTTCCTTCCTTCCGAACTCCCTTCTGAACATCCTTCCTTCCAATTTTCCTTCCTTCCTTCTGAACACTTCACAAGATGTCTGAGAGTAGAGGTGTACATCCGGACAGAGATCCACTGAGACAAAACAAAGAACACAAGTGATACTTTTAATGCATTTACAGCATCCTTAGTAACTGCCTGGTCCGGGTCACAATGGTTTAAATTAAAGCTGCAACAATTCAATGTTATTGTTATTATCAATAATAATAATAATACTTTCTTTTTTTATAATAGCTGGTTGTGAATCTTGTTATTGATTAGTTGTCTTGCAAATGCCTACACCCATGCTTCAAATCAGGGAAATACAGACATACATATACTGCCGTATACAGGGTCGTGTTGGCTATTTGGAACGTAATTGTTTAAATATTTAACGTTTATTATTGACAGACTATTCGTTTTCCTTTCCCTGTTTAATCAAAGTCATATTAGACTAATCAATCGATAATGTTATTCCCGAATAGTCATTAGTCACGGTTCTAGTGCAAAATGATGCTAGTGGGTTATATTTTATATGTCACTGATGGACTAGCACCCTGTCCAGGGTGTAACCCCGCCTTGTGCCCGATGCTCCCTGGGATAGGCTCCAGGTTCCCCCGTGACCCTGAAAAGGAGTAAGCGGTTGAAGATGGATGGATGGATGGATGGATGTCACTCCAGTCATTTATGTTTGTATTTTGGGAAAAGTTCAAATTAAAAACTTATGAATTATGAACTCGAATGATGTAGCTGAGGTTGCGGAACTGTCACACTCAACGTCGATAGCTCTGGGAGGGGAAAAAAACTAAACAAAATAAAACAACAACCCATCTTTCGGTTTAGGCCACGCCCACTTCAAGTTTAAATGTGAATACAGATAGCCACATGTATATATTTAGAGCGCTACACAGATTATTATTATATTATTATTATTATTATTATTATTATTATTATTATTGTGTTACATCCCTAACACACAGCAAGCATGGCGAGTAGTTTAGCGTTCCTTCTTTGCTGCCGAGCAAGGGTTGCACAGGGAGGGTGAAAAGTTCATTTAGACTTATCAAGAAAAAAGGAAATTTCTGAGCAAAACAGAAAGCAACACACGCTCCTCCGGGACCTTCATCCTCCGCGGCATTTGCATAAGGGCCTGTGCATCAAACGTTGTGGGTGCCCTTTCTTTTTTTTATTTTTTTTTTCTTAAATATTAATGCGCAGCCTCCCTCGCTGCTTTGTAGCACCCTCAATCAAAAGCTGAGTGAGAGAGAGAGAGAGAGAGAGAGAGAGAGAGAGAGAAGCAGATACAGCAGCGTGGGAATTATATATGTGTGTGTGTGTGTTTGTGTGGTGTGTCTTAGTTGTTCTGGGTTCTCTCTCTCTCTCTCTCTCTCTCTCTCTCTCTCTCTCTCTCTCTGCTCTATTTTGCTGGTCAGCTTGTCGATTTTCTTTTCTTACCGAGCAGACCGAGTTGTCTCTCATGACTGCCATCAGTCTTATCTTCTCTGAAGAGAATCTAGCAGGCTAACCTGGTTCAAAACCAAGGTTATGTAAGCAGGAACGCACTGCTGGAGATGTTTGCAGTTGTCTGGAAAGGCACAAGGGATGTGCTGCTGCTGCACTTTCGGTCGATCGAGAGCACAGCTTTCGGGGCTTTTCAAGCTTGACGTGTCAGGAACTTTTCCAGATTCCTGAGTGGCGAGACACGACGAGACTAAAAATGTTGTTTTTTTTTTCTTGGCGAATTTCAATCATGTCACATGACGGGAGTGGAGTGTTGGTTTACCTCGGTGCAATAAAGCACACCGAGCGTGAAACTTGCTGAGAGATTCAAATATATTCATATTCAAATACTGCTTATGCTACACTTTTTTTTTCTTTTTAATACTAAAGAGTATTAGATTCAGAAAGACGCTATAGTTCTAACATATTTTTTTTTTTCCTGCAGTCTTACAGATTACACCTGGATTGCGTGAGGCTGCCTGGAAATTACTCTTGACAGTGCCGTTGACTATCATCATTCCCTCAGACACGTAAAGAAACGTCAAACACTTTTCTCCGAGCTGTCTTTTTCAGAGCGCACAGGTTTCTCTCGGCGCCCCGGGTGAGAACCTTCGGCTCGTCGCGTCCCTGTTATTGGGTTCCTGCTCAAGGGCGTAACCATGGTATGGACAGTGGGGGGGTCCCATGAACTTCGTGGGAGGATGTGCAAGTCAATGTAACGTTAATGGTCAAGAACTGGAACTGACGTTAGCCGAGCCTAGTTTGTTCGTGTGCAAATATCAACAGTTAATTGACATTCTTAAGAACAAACCAAGCCATGCTATGATGCCTTCTATACTAAGCTAAGGTCCCCTACTATTTAGGTATCTAGTTACTGACTGTCTGAATAAAAGCTCGTATGTTCTGCTGCACTTTTCTACACTTGGCTGCTGTCTCCATTTCTTACAGACTGAGCTGCTAAAATATATCAACAAACTTGTGTTGAGTATGGACGCAACCAAGTGTACAACTGGACGGTGGACGCACCTATTCTCCTTAACAAACAGAAATATATAAAAAAAAAAATATATATATATATATATATATATATATATATATAAAATATATATATATTAAAGGAATAGAGATAAATAAATAGAATAGATGAAGAAAAGACAGATTTGTTGGGAGGGTTCATTAAAGAGGGACATATAAAAAATATTTTCTACTGTATATTGGAGGAGACAGATTGGTATTTCCTTAACATTGGGGGACACATGACCCTCCCACCCCAATAATGCGTGGTTAAGCCCATGTTCCTGCGTATAGCAGTAAATCAAATTAAAAAGTAATTCCTCCTCAGATTTCCTCAACAAAGTCATTTCGGCTTCATTCATCACCACGTTACAATACCTTTAGTAATTTATCACGTTTTACTGGAGAAGCCCTGATTTTTCCAGATGTTGAGGAAAGAGTTAAGAGAAACTGATCCACGAAGGCCCTGCTTATTGCGGTCAGCATGTTTGCTAAGACTTCTATTGTGTTTATTTTAGTAACACTTTACACGAGGGTATTGTTCGTATGGGGCGCGCGGTGGCTTAGTGGTTAGCACATTCGCCTCACACCTCCAGTGTCCGGGGTTCGATCCATGTGTGTGCGGACTTTGCATGCGTCAGGGGTTTCCTCCGGGTGCTCCGTTTTCCTCCCGCAGTCCACAGACATGCATGGTAGGCTGATTGGCATGTCCAAAATGTCCGTAGTGTATGAATGGTTGTGTGGGTGTGTATATGACTTGCAGCAGCTACACGCCCCAAGCTACAGCCCCAAGCCCTGATAAAAATGGGAAGGGTTGGGGAAAGCAATGGCCAACAACCCAACTACGTCTGCTGAAATGCTTTGTGTATCACATCGATGAAATACGTGGAGAAGTGATGACCCATAAAGTGACCGAAGGTCGGTCTCGACTAATCAGTGATAGAGAGAGATTATTCGTACAGCGCTACATAAACCTTTCATAACAAATGACATAAACCTTCTTCAAAAGCATTGCTGCTAACGTAAACATTGCTGCTGACGTAAACATTGTCATGATAAGTTCAATTGAAGAATTTTTAACATAAGGTTGTGCTACGAATATTCATAACAGTGTTATGACACTGTAAGGCCAGACATCTATATCTCTTCTCTGATATATCTCTTAAGTACACTGATTTCATTTCTAAAGGCCTATTCCTATAAGGCATCACTCAATCATGATTTTTCCAACGTAAATCAGCTCAGAAAGAGCTATGACAGCCTTATGTCGACTTTATGCATATCTTATGACAAATTATACCTTTATACATGCTTATGTACCTGTTAACATATTCATATATATTAAGGTAACACTTAATTTATGACTGGTGTTCAAATAGTTACGTGTATAAACTGACATTATCATTACTAAAGGCGTATTCTATTAGGCATGGTTTGTCACGATGCTTTACTGTACTGTATGTAAACTCAGAAACATGATACTCATGACACCTTCATGACATCCAAGTTAAAGTTACATAAACATTAATAAAGACTTTTAACAATAGGCATCAGTTGCCGTGATGTTTTAACATACATGAGTCAGTTAAAAAATTGCTATAATACAAGCTTATGTCAATAAAATCGGATGGGATTAATAGGGCTATGAGACCTGAATGAACTCTTCATGACGGCTGACTTAACCCTATATAAGCCTTCACAGGACCTATTTCAATAGGCATAAGCTGCCACTATATTTTATCATAAGCAAGTCAACAATAAGTGTACATGTAGTAAGTGTAAATAAGTGTACATATTAAGTGTAACATATTATCAACTTTATGACCTCTTTATGACAACTGGTGCTTATTGGAATACGCCCTTGTCCATGTATTTAACATATGTTGGTGTTATGCAGGCCTATTAACATCAGCCTTAAGTAAAACTGGAACTATTATAAATTGTATATGTTAAAAGGGAAAGACTTTCTGTGAAGGTCATACCCATAATAAACGATGAACACATACATATCACGCTAAAATCCATTCATAAGCCATTATACACACTGTTATAATTATTTGCATACATGCACTATACATTATAGCGACCTTTATTAGGCATTCTGTATTACTAACGATGTATTATAATACAGTTCTTAATACGTTACATCATCAAGCTCGACTTTACAATACATTATGAGAAGATACAGTATAATGAGGATATAATGTGTTATAAGCACTACTTGCAATGCACTCTTGATCTAGTTACAAACGCGTTATAAACAATGCGACAAACGTTGTGTATAATGCCTTGTGACGCATTATACTACGCAATAAATGCATTCATAAGTCGTTATACGTACGGTCTTCATTAACAGAAGTTTCTTAAGTCTTATTCCAATAGGCATGAGTTGCCATAGGCAGTGCATGATAAATAGTGCTGTTGTTTAATATAGCTTTAGGATCATGCATGCTAATAATAATTATTCATGTAGTATCAATTCTGAGAATTCCTTTTAATCAGTGGGATTTTTCTAGCATCCAACCAGATGGAATATATATATATATATATATATATATATATATATATATATATATAGAGAGAGAGAGAGAGAGAGAGAGAGCACTGGCATGAACAACACAGCGAACTGGCCTCTTTACATAAAAATCAGCCAAATTATCAAAGGCATCTCCGAGGTCATGCCTAGATTATGCCAAGGTTCCTGTGGAGTAGAAAGAACTGGAGGTGAAACAAAACTTCAGCGAATTGAGCCTAATCATCACCTGGTCGTTATCTGATCCCGTAAGCAGATCTTTCATTTTGAAAACGTCAATAACAAAGCATGGCCGTGTTCTATACGCTGCACGCTGTAAACAATCGGACTCTGTCATTATTTCTATATTTTCCAAAAGTCTTCTACGAAGTTTCGCTCGTTACACATCGATTCCGTGAGCCGTTTGAAAAACCGCCATACCAGATGAACTGTAAGTTTGCACATCATTTGGTTTTAATTTGTTGTCTGTTAATTACTTTGATTTCATTTGATATTGACTTGGATAGCACAGAGCTCGCTCATACGTTGGGGGTTATGCATCATCGCAGATATTAGTGGGAAAAAAAAAAACACTCATCATATGTTATAACATATTTATAAGGCAATTTACACCTGGTGGTAATTCATACACGAAAATGCTTTACCAGTAGCAGTGTTTATAGAATTGTTATCATAACCTTGCTGAAACCCCTCACAGAATTTCTAATGGATTTAATGGGTATAATGGGAATGCTATTGGTTTTAATGGAAACCTTTAATGGTTTCTGTGGTAATTTGTTGCCTTGAATTGGTGGCTGTTATGAAATGTCTGTTATGGATACCATTAAGGACCAGTAGAACACCTTTGACATGTAATAAAGGTTTAACACCTGACTGGTCGTAATGGTATTTGTAGTGGAAACCATTAGAATTTCTATGATGGTTATTATTGAATTTTATTATTGTATTTTGATCAGCAAAGACACTTTTAGTAACTCTGTCTATGAAGGTTGTATGTATAATTAACTATGAACATATTCATATCAGGTTATAAAGCATTCATAAGGAATCGTGCACATTGTTATAATTCTTTACAAAAATGCATTACACTTTATTATGCATTATGGATTGCTGACATGATGAACTGCTGTATTATTAATTCTCAAATCACATTACAACACCGTTACCAAAGAATCTATGCAGTTATAGAACTGGGGCTGAATTTCTTTGGAAGGACTTACGTGTTATAAACAGTGCTTATAATGCATTATAGACATCGCTATGAACCTATGAACCCTATGACCTAATTATGACTTGTATTTGAGAGCTGGAAGCAAAGTGAGACATACAAATATTTTCTAATGAAAATATCAAAGCAGGTCACTGTGCCTATGAGTCAGCATAGTACAGTATGCAAAGTTGTTATACTGTGTTACAAATAATAGCTATAATGCTCATTTCTATTTTCATAAGTAATAATGACAATCTTTACAGTGCCTTATGAACGCATTATAACATGTTACGAATGTGTTCATAGTTAATTAGAGACATGGCCTTCATAGAAAATGGTAGAAATCCTTTCTAATGCACAGAGATTGCTGGACACTACTGCAAGCACTTTATTTTCCATATTCCCAGCCGTGTAATTCTTTGCTTGAGGGACTGGATTTAAATAGAGCAGTTTATATATGACTTTCATGTAGATTTATTTCACATAGTTTTGCTTTCGAGTCACACGTCTACCTAATTATTAATGATTTTTATTTCATTTTTGTTGCAGAGAGAATTAGAACTAAAGGAGCACTGCAATTTGTTTACCGCAGGGCCTTTTGAGTATATTTAGCAACAAACTTGGGTGTGAGATATTGCAACACTTTGAAGAGACAAATTACACTCTGGGAAATTATGCTAAGCACCTTGATCGCTAATGGTGGTGTTTCAGCCTGAAAGGATGCTGGTGTGGTCTGGCTTTCAGGTAGCTGAAGTTCCACTGAGATTTCTGGATCTGCTACAGTTCCTCGAGACGTCCGGTCGGTTAAATGTATTCAATAAATAAAGCTACTAATACATCGTACACAATTTGCATATTTAGACTACTACCATCTAGCTGTTCTTTATAGTTACTTACTGTATATATATA
>JAFFST010047009.1:53476-56158 GCA_022414735.1 Noturus placidus | reverse complement strand
GCACACACACTCACGCACACGCACACACGCACACGCACACACACACACACACACACACACACAACACTCAAGTGAGATTTACACCTAGCTTTAATGATACGTGGTCAGGAACAGGTCATTGTGGCCAGTAACACCTTCATTTTACACAGCAAACAGTAGATGTCTTTTCACACACCCACAGAGGGGATGTTCAAATGAAGGTATAGTTTTCTCTAGAGAACACTCACACACACGCACACACACACACACACACACACACACACACACACACACACATACACACACAATAGTGTGCATGGTACAGGTACGTGCATGCTGCATCTACACACAGGTACACCGTCACCATTTTCACTCATTTACTCTCTCGTGCATTCTCTGTATCTCTCTATCTAGCTTTCTCTCTTGTATCAGATGAAAATAATTTCCGCTGAACTTCACACATCTCGTGTCTCTCTGACACTCTTCTTCTTCTTCTTCTTCTTTCTTTTAAAATAAGTTCTTAAGCGTGTGCATTAGTTTGTGTCTGATGAAACAGCATGCTCTCTGAGTGTGCGTATGATTTGACGTTTTGTAGGAATACTGTTATTAGTAGGGTTATTAGTTCGGATATGGCTGAAGACATCAGCTGGTGTTGGTTGGAGAAGCTCGACAGGGTTTGAAAGATAAGGTGCTGGTGTGGGTGCAGTCATGTTAAAGGCTTTGTCACGCTGCTATTGGAGCTCAGCACGGGGAATTTCCCCATGCACCTCACTCCTGTGCTGCTTGAATATTTACCAGAGAATGATCTGAGTCAAGGGTCTCTTACTGTGTCATACACACTCGCTCACACAACTACGGATCGCTCTGTCCATGTGAGCGCTTTCTCCCCCGTTCTGTCCTTCTCAGAAATCGTGTCGTCTTCCCGTCTTTTTCGCAAGCTTAGATGATTAGTGGTGCATTTTGTGGAACAGAGGGTTCAGAGGGGCGAACCCTGTTATGCATCGATACACAAATCACTAGCGAGCGCGCTCCTGTCACACCAGGATAATCAGTTCAAACTGTCTAAAATGGCTGACAAGCAGCACATTCACATGTCCTAGATCAGGCCTTTTATTCAGATCGTTAGGTTTTAATTCAGGTTATGTCTGATTATCTGCGAGACACTTGATCTATGATCTGTGACCTATCAGTGACATGGGGTGCATAATGTTACTCTTTTAAATTTAAATGAAAATACCAGTGCTCTATTGATCACTCTCCACCACTAGCAGCATTGAATCCATCTTGAACCCAGAGTTAATAAAACGAACAATAGTGACGTTGATCTGATTTCAAATCTACATTCCATTTACATTTAGATTTCTTCACATAGCAGACGCTTTCATCCAAAAAATGAGGAAAATACAAGCAAAGCGAGAACAATACAAGTAGTGCAACCATATAAGATCTATTGATTGAGTTCCAGAAGAACATGATACCCATGCGAACGCATGGAATGAATAAGCTGTATGATGATACCGATTATTTTCATACTTAATAGGTTTATGAGTGTACTGCGATCACAAGAGCATGTCTTACCCACTGGACGGGATTTCCGGTTGTAATAGATTCTGGATTAGTACACAGTAAACCGAAGATCTGTGTGATGCCAGTATACGTTCTAGTGCAGTGGCTACGAGAGTCCATGCATACCAAATTAATGATGAATCTGAGGTAAGGATGAGCATGTGTGGGTGGACTGATTATGAGTGTTCTGCAAACAAGTCTAACCGTAAATTGTTTCAACGTGTTTTGTTTTTTTTTAATCCATCCATCCATCCATCCATCCATCCATCCATCGTCAACCGCTTACTCCTTTTCAGGGTCACTTTTCATTAAAAAAAAAAAGCAAGATAGATTTTTTTTAATCAATAAATAACGATTGAATTGATTGTCTTTTAAGGGCTTTTTCCCTTCACACACACACACACACACACACACACACATAAAACACATCCTAGAACATGGCCGTGTCCACACAAACACTCACACATAAGCTTTAAATGCAGATTTCTCTCAGTATATCAACACGATATCCACATGTAGTACTCCGAATCTGCTCATAGAGTCATGATGAACACTACAAGTTACACTGATGTAAGTGTTTGTTCTGAGAAATATCAGTTACATTCAGTTAGTGTGAAGAGACGGACGCAACAAACAAGCATCGCTCACTATAAATGAAGATTCTAGCCAGTTGTTCTTGAAGGTGCCGAATGTACTGCATGCAAACTCACACATACCTAAACCTTAACCCCTTTTTAAGAGCACATCATGTCACACGCACTATTCGGTGTCACCCACTATATAGCATGACACACTTTGAAAGCAGTCAATGTGGAAGCTCAATTTGAGCTGAGGAAGCAGATTTTCTCTTTTTGAAAACAACAACACCAACAGTGCAACACACATGCGAGCAGTCCAGCTTTACTTTTTGTATTTTTGTTTCCTTTTTGTTGTTGTTTTTTTTTTTTTATCTAATCTTATCTGCATGTGGTATATTTGCGTCCCGGCCGTCTGAGAATGACTAAGACATGAGTAAGATTTTGATGTGTTTATATGTGTCTATGCATATGTGTGTGTGTGTGTGTGTGTGTGTGTGTGTGTGTGCGTGTGTGTGTGTGTGTGCGTGTGCGTGTGCGTGTGCGTGTGTTTGTGTGTGTG
>JAFFST010047009.1:40976-48476 GCA_022414735.1 Noturus placidus | reverse complement strand
AGTACAGCGTTCCTTTTATATTCGTAGGGATAAAGAAAACTTATACAGCTCATTGTATATCATTGCACACTCCTTTTCTCGTGAAGAAGAAGAGAGTCCATACAGCAGTTAGGTGCTCTGCCTCTTCTCTGGCCACAGTAGAGAAAGCTGGAAATATGATGCCAACATCTGTAAACATTTGAAAAATCCTTCTCAAAGTCACAGCGTAGTGCTGGCATTTGTCCTGCCTTTTCTTTTTATATTATTATTTTATAGCTTTTTTGGCTCTCTGGTCTCTTATTGGTCTCGTGGGAGAATCTCAGAAACATTTTTCCATATTTCAGCTCTCATCATGCCCATTACAGAGCCCTTTAAATTCCCACGACAAGCCTTTATCTTTTTTTTTTTTCGTTTTTTATTTAAAGTTTTCTTAAACAAAGAGTAGGAAAGTATACCCCAATTATCTTTTCTTTTTTTCTCTGTCTCTCTTTTCCCCATGGTGTCCAATATAGTGCTTCTCAAATCTAATCCAGTAAGATGAAGTTCTTTGTTTTCTCTTCAACTTGACTCCATTTATCCCTTGATTTCAACATACATTTCTCATTTCATGAGATCGTGTTCACACTTTTTCTCCCCATAGGATTGTGTGTGCATTACGTGGTTATGTGGAGAAACATGTGAAGGTGCATTTCATCGTGTTGTCTCCTGGATTTACTCTTGTGAATTTGAGTGAGCTCGCATCTGACATGTGAATAATACGTGAGAAAAGCATGTCCTACATGTGAATGGAAATGAATCGTGTGAAACACATGGAAAAGATGACAAAAGAAAGAAAATGTGTGGAAAAATAACGTGACGTAAAAAAACAAACAAAAAAAAAGCATATTTTTTTTTATTTACATGGGATGTACTGTAGTCTATGTGTATGTTCTGTAAGGGTTATTATAACCGTCATAGGCTAAAAATGAAACATATAAAATATGTCTTTAATATTGTGGTGAAGCTGAGAAATAGTATGAACTCATTAAATTAAACACCACAAGACAAACAAGTGCATGTGTGCAAATATTCGATTTTTTACTGACGCTGTATAGCTCAGGAGGCCAGTACTGTATAACCACAAGGCTTGGGTTATTATTACAACATGGACAGTGGAAGCTTGTTGAGAATGAGCAAAAAAACAAACTTTTTTCCTAAAGTAATTATGACATTAGACAGCACGTTGATCTAACATCAGCACACCCTGCGTCTGCTCCCTCAGTACAGAACGATGCCCGTGTAATGGAGGACTGGACTCGGTATGACTTCCTCATGGAGCTGAGAAAAGTGTCCCAGCTTCCTGACTCACGACACAGCCAGCAACACAATGGCGCCATCGCTTCCTACCACACAGCTGGAGTGCAGGACGACACACCATCCACCTTGTCCCCAGGCGTTCTGGAGTCACCTGAGGGAAAAGGTATATCATTCTAAGGCTGATATGGAAAGGGTTTTCTGTGTTTGGAACCAGAATTCCAAAGCGTTTACACCCAAAAATCCCAATTATAGTGACTTTTTTTGCTCGGATGTTTCAGGAAGATTTACTGCTGCACCATTCAGGAACATGCTCATTTATATTTAAACAACGTTTCTGTATATTGTGCACTGGTATGTTTTTTTAAGATCTTCTGATAGGTTTCTTTTGTATGTCCTTCGATCCCATTTAAGGGGACAGAGCTTTTTCAGTTGCCGCCCATAGTTTATGGAATCAATTGGCACCGGATATCCGCCCTTGCACCTTCTGTTATCATTTTTAAAAAAGAGGCTGAAAGCATTTCTCTTCTCCCGGGCGTTTTAATCTAATTTTTACTTTTGTCTATCGTCTGTCTCTATTTGGTTTTCTTCTGTTTTCTATCTTACTTTTTTCAGCACTTTGGTCAGCTTTGTTGTGTTTAAAAGTACTATGTAAATTAAAATTGACTTACTTACATAATTACTTACTCACACAATTCACTGTAAAAGGAAATTTTCTTCTTCTCCAAATACAGTTTTAAATATATCTCCTTTTTACAGACTTATTGACTTACTTTTCATGCCCATATTTCAACCTTTAAAAATAAATGAATACTTGTCATTGAGTGTATTTCAAGTCAAAATTTATTTTCAGAATGTACTTATGGGAACTGTGGGTAAAATTTGGTTTTGGGGAGAACTGTTAATTTACCAGACACTTTGTTGGGTAGATATATCATATGTAGTGTATCTCCTAAAATAAATTGTGATTTCTAGTTGTTTAGTCCGACCTCTCAGACGTTTAGCTAGGCTAAATGTGACCAAATACAGTTAGTGCGAAAAGGTCAGGTCAAATCAGAACAGCTCGGTAGCTTGCAAGAATCAAAGGTTGTGAAGTGGGGGAGGGGTGGATCCAGTTAACAAAAAATTGTAGGTCCAATGGAAACAATACAAGAAAAAGTAAATAATTACTATTATATATATACTGTATGTATATATATATATATATATATATATATATATATATATATATATATATATATATATAAATTCTTTTAGCAAAACATACAAAATAAGTTATAATAAAGTTAATTATTTATTTATAAAAGTTATATAAAATTATTGCGCGCACGGTGGCTTAGTGGTTAGCATGTTCGCCTCACACCTCCAGGGTCCAGGGTTCTGGTCCCGTCGGGGCCATGTGTGTGCGGAGTTTGCATGTTCTCCCCGTGCGTCGGGGGTTTCCTCCGGGTACTCCGGTTTCCTCCCCCAGTCCAAAGACATGCATGGTAGGCTGATTGGCGTGTCTAAAGTGTCCATAGTGTATGAATGTGAGTATGAATGTGAGTGTGTATGTGATTGTGCCCTGCGATGGACTGGCACCCTGTCCAGGGTGTACCCCGCCTTGTGCCCGATGCCTCCTGGGATAGGCTCCAGGTTCCCCGTGACCCTGAAAAGGAGTAAGCGGTTGAAGATGGATGGATGGATGGATAAAATTATTGCATCATTTTAGTATACAGTGATAAGGAAAATGATGAAGAAAAGGATCAGATGCTGTAAAGAAAAGTGGTTGCGCCATGACAAAGCTAACAAGTTAATGTTTTGTCAAAATGCTGCTTTTATGTTAAGTGATTCATTTGTAATTCATATATTATTGCCTGAAATGTTTTGAAGAAAAAATAAAAAAGTAGTCTCAGTGGCTAGAACTAATACCGAATAGTATGTTTTTATAAATGAAAAAATATCAGCAATAATATATTATATTTAAAAATTAAAAATATCAGCAATAATAATATATAGATAACTAAAAATAACTTTTACCTTCGGTAACCAGTGTTCTCTTCCTGGTTAACAGACGCAGACCCTGGGAGCCCTGATCCTACAGGGACAGAAATGCAGGTGTGTCCATTTTGCCAGCGGTCATATCAGCAGGGCACTTATCTCAGAGAACACATGACGTTGTGCCAGAGGGAGGGAGGGCACAGTGTGTGTCCACTCTGTAGCTACAGCACTCCATACCGGGCACAGATGGAGCGGCACATGGCACTACACACCCAGGTTAAAGAGAAGGTGAGAGCTCATGCTGCGATACATGGCTTCAACAGACTACAGAAATATTGAAAAAGATGATCACACTGGACAGTTTGATTTTACATGACTTTCTGATGCACGTGTGTGTTACAGAATTCTGTCTCTGACACCAACACGGAAAACCGGAAGTTTAAGTGTACACAGTGTGGAAAAGCCTTTAAATACAAGCATCATCTTAAGGAGCATCTACGCATTCATAGTGGTAAGAAAAATGTGGGGTTTTTTTTTTTAATCATAAAATCAAAATGAAAAAGAAGTCTCCATGCAAATACACACTGGATGTTGTTACATTACGTAGTGAAACTGTGACTAGTTTCTCCGTAGCTTTAAAAAAATATTCTTAGTAAGATTAGTAAGATTACTAAGATTACTAATCCAAGTAAGATTTTTGCTAATAAATTCACGCTATGATTTGTATAATTAAATGAATAAGTATAGCACGCTTATGCATTTCGGTTGGATTCCAGACAGCAGTAGAAGTTGTGGTGGTATTAAGACTGTGTCATTTAATTATTTACGACTCTGACCAACTAGCTGTGCCATATAAATAACATTTCTGTAGAGACACTAGTTTATGTTGAGACAGAACCCATAGAAACATGACCTTTCCACTGAATATGATTAAAATAATATGCTTGTAGTAGGGAAACATTCACATTTCACCTTATAACACAAGGTCTAGCCTTACTCCTCCCATACTTCATCTGCTGTCACTTTGATATCTCTGTGCTCAGAGTATATCTAGCTGACTAATAGTTTTCTCACCGTAAATAATAAAATGTGGTTAAAATATGACTAAAGGAGGTGTTCGTTTGATGTCTGGATTGGTTAAATAAGGAAGAATTATCATGAGGACTTGACCTTTTATGAACGTCATGACAGCTCAATGCAAAATGATGTTATTCTGGTACAACTATATCAAAATCAGCTTTGAAGCAGCATTTGAAATTGCCATAAAATATTTCAAGGTGGGTTCAAATCTGAAATCCCCAACCCACCTTTAGCTACACCTCTGGTGGTGAGTCACAGATGTGCAGAAACATCTGTAGTAAATATTGTTTTGTCATTTTAGGTGAGAAGCCCTACGAGTGCTCCAACTGTAAGAAACGTTTCAGTCACTCAGGCTCCTACAGCTCACACCTGAGCAGCAAAAAGTGTCTCAGTGGGGGCGGATCTGGGAACGGCGCATATTTCAACGGCCACTCTCACCCTGCCTACATATTCCCCTCCCCAACGTCACCCCCTGTAGTTGGAAGCAGGAATGGTAACAGAGGGAAGAGCTCTCCATGTGTTCCACTGAGCTATGGCTTCACAGAGCAACTAGCCAATCAGGGACAGGAATCTAGTGCTTCTGCACTCCAAACTTCGGATCTAAGCAGACCGTGGGATTCTGTTGCAGCCATGAGGATGGGGGTGTTTAAAGGGACTACACTTTTGCCCTTGCTACACTCTGGTGGCAAGTTTGAACAGCTCCTGCAGGAAATGCTCCGAAAGGAAGTGGAGAAGGATGAGCAGCTAGGAAGCAGGCAGGACAAGGGCGAAGAAGACAAGACAGAAAGAAGAGAGGGGAAAAGTGATGTGCCTGTCGGTGCAGTATCATGTCAACGGTGCTTCCAGCTGTTTCCAAATGAAGTTGTTCTAAAGCAGCATGAGAGATATTTATGCAAGGGAAAAGATGAGCAGGATGCGTTACAGATGCACTGCATCAAAGACGGATCACCGCTTAACTTCTCCCGTGTCTCCCACAACCTTTATGACACACAGAAAACTCCTTCCACACCTAATGGAATGAGCAGAGAGCTCTCTTCTCCACAGCAGGCATCCTGGCATTCGCTTCCGCAGCAGCTCCTTGTGCCAATGCCATCACCTTTGCACTTCCGCTCTGATCCGGCACATGCCTACTGGACAAACAGAAAAACAGACAGCCCTGGAAACTCCAGCATCATGAGCCCCACTTCGCCCTCGCTACAGGAACGCCGACGTCCTGGTTTCAGCTCTCCATCAGTCACATCACCATGCCAGCCTCTTCAACACAGACCTTTACCGAGATCAGAGAGTTCTCAGAGTGAACCCTTAGACCTTTCCATTCCCAGAGCACGTAAAGGCTCAGAGCCTGGCTCGGACTGCAACGGCAGCTCACCACAGACAGACCACAGAGATGTGGAGCATATGACCAGAAGGTTAAGCCCACTATCCCATCATGAAGTAGGCGGGGCCTATAGACCTTTATTTGGAAGTGCAGTTTTCAGCAGCTACCCCTTTTTTAATCCCATCATGTCAAGTGGTCTCGCAGCAATGGGGCATAACGGCCTGACGTCACTTCCTCTAACGCCACCAGCACCCAGCCCTGGGTTCCTCTCTCCCATAGCATTTATGATGGAAGCAGAGTCGGAGAACATGCTGAAAAGAATGCATCAGGAGATAAACCTCATGGTGAGAACACATTTTGAATCAGCAACCCAATCTGACCTCAAACATCATGTGATCGCTAATAATATGTCATTCTTTGATTATCTGCTGCAAAGGAAAAGAACAAAAAAGCAAAGTAAATTTGGGGCCTGTTTTACCCACCCTATTATGGATATTTTTAATGATATTTGCTGAAACATTCTCATTAAAACCCATATTAAAACCTATACCGAAACCCACCCACAGCGCCTTCCTCAGTTTTTAACAATATAAGCAATTTGTACTTTCATTTCAACTCAGGGGCTCTTATTCAGGAGTACATTATAAGATAAAGAACTATCTTTAGTACCACATAAAGAATCATAACACGTCTCTTTGGCTGTTGTCGGTTGCTCTTGATGCATTTGTTTCCCCCATTTGTGCTGTAAACAAGTATATTACTCAGAGGGGAATTCCAGCCCCAACATGCATAAAGGGCAGAGAAAATGCAAGCCTGTTTACACACAGTTACACATTTTCAAATTTCACACTCATAAAATGACCACAAAAGATGCATAGTGTGCACTTTCGAGCATATATTATTATTTATCCATGAGCTTCATAGTCGAGGCTGTCTCAGACCCCAGTGAACAAAATGAATGTCTGTCTTTAAGGGCGATGCCAGAAATCGAGGAAATCTGGACTACCTCACGCTGATGGAGGAAAGCCTGGACGGAGACCATATTCCAGGGAGAAAGAGACTCAGGAAGACAGAGGACGGCTTATACGCCTGCGACATCTGCGACAAAAGCTTCCAGAAGAGCAGCTCTTTGCTGCGCCACAAATATGAACATACAGGTACCTACACCACGACTGTGAATATACTGTTGCACTGTACATCAGCAAAACCTGATTTAGCTGTGTGGCTCGATGTTTTGTCTCGGAAAATTGATTGAATTGAAAGGCAACAAAGAAGAATTTACTCGTAACAGTTATAATTGTTACCTTTGTGTCATGATTATTGAAAACCTCGGCAGGAGAACTGTTCTGGAGGGACTGATATTGGTCAGGATGTTTGTCAAAAAAAACTTTCAAAAGTGAATAATCTGTAGGCCCGTAAATTATATTTACAATACCTTTTATCATTTGTAATAATAGAGTTTTTATTACAGAGACTGGTACATATTATTACATAAGGAATAACACAAAAAGGGTATGCTTTTATGGGAAAATAAATAATGATAGTGTGAGGTCACCCCAAAGAGATTATTTTCCAAAAACACTACAACATTTTTGAAAAATTTATTAACAACATGTCATGCATTGTATTGGTTTATATTAACGTTAATGTTGTGGAATGCCCACAAAACAAGTTAGTTCCTATAACACTTAGGTTATAACCAGTTTCCCCTCATCCTTTCTCTCTTTTAATAAAAAAAAAAAAATGGTCAAAACCCTCTGTTATTAAATATTTCTTGGGCCAGAAAACTTAACTGAAAAAAACAAAAACAAAAAAAATAAATAAAATAAAAAATTTTATATATATATATA
>JAFFST010047009.1:21409-31658 GCA_022414735.1 Noturus placidus | reverse complement strand
TTGCATTTTGTGTTTACTTGTGTTGTCCTTGACTATTGTTTAAATTGGTTTGATGTTCCGAAACACTTAAGTGTGACAAACATGCAAAGGAACAGGAAATGAGGAAGGGGGCAAACACTTTTTCACACCACTGTACCTTTTAAAATGTGATGTTAAATCCACTATTGTTGTATACAGAGTTGTTTTATAGTCTTTAATTAAATTACAGTATTTAGATTACTTAGTAATTAATTAAACCCAACACTGTATAAAAGTAATTAAAATGGAAACTTATGCATTGACTCGAGCAGCTATTTTCTCCCAAGCTAACTCTCTGTCCTTTGTCCTCTGTCTTTTTGGCAGACACTGTTGCCATGGTGTCTGATGCTGATGTCTGATGCCATGGTGACTCATAATATCTTTCCGAGCTACTAACCCCTTGTCTTCTGTCTGCCAGCAGGTGAACCGGGAGGGGAAGTTCAGACGGGAGCAAAAGGAAGACGACCGCTTGAAGCACTGTTGGGCCCAGGTGCGAGTAATCGAGGGAGTCGACCAAAGTCCTAACCTGAGGCTCCCGGCCTCTTACTTCCTCGTCCAGGGTGGTCTCCTCCATCAACGGGCTTGCCGCCGCGGGGAGCAGGTGGACCTCCTGGTGGTACCCAAGACGAAGATCCAAACAGTAATGCATCTGGCCCACTCCCATCCCCTCAGCGGTCACCTAGGGTCGCGGAACACCCTGGAGAAGTTGAAGGACCGCTTTGTGTGGCCTGGAATGAAGGCAGAGGTTTGGGGCTTCTGCCAGCAATGTCATCAGTGCCAACGCACCGCTTCACGGAGGCCCACGCTGGCACCCCTTATCCCACTGCCAATCATCGGCGTCCCCTTTGAACGGGTGGGCATGGACCTCGTTGGGCCCCTTCCCAAGTCGGCTCAGGGCCACGAATACATTCTGGTCCTGGTGGATTACGCCACCCGGTATCCCGAGGTGGTGCTGCTGCGCAAAGAAACCTCCCGCAACATCGCAGGGGAACTGGTGCTCCTGTTCAGTCGGGTGGGGATCCATACTAACCGACCAAGGTACACCGTTCATTTCCAAAATAACGGCTGATCTGTGCAGTTTGTTGCAGGTGAAGCATCTCAAACCGATGGGCTGGTCGAGTGCTTTAATCAGACCCTCAAACGGATGTTACACCGGGTAGTGGATGAGGAAAGAAGGAAAGGTAAGGAAGAAGCAAAGCCTTGGAAGAGCAACCATCCCCATTCTGCTCAGTCATCGAATATGTACAAGAGATGCAATCAAATATTGACTGAGTAACCCCGATAGTTGAAGAGCACATGCGTCTCACGCAGGAGGAGCAGACAAGGGTGTACATCCGCCCTACATAGCCGTGGGAATTCCAACCAGGGAACCGGGTCCTCCTACTCGTGCCCAGCAGCGCCTGTAAATTCAAGGCCCCTACACAGTCATCGAGCGCCGAGGCCCAGTTAACTACCGCTTACAATAGCCGGGTAAACGAGTAGAAGAGAAGCTCTACCACGTAAACCTGCTGAAGAGGTGGGTAGAACCGGCCCCAGTAGTATCGGCGTATGCGGCCCCGAGCACGAATCCCGGCGAACGTACCTTGGTCGATTTGGGGGAAGACCTTATCCCCTCCCAGAAACAGGAGCTCACCGAACTGGTGGACCAGTTCTCCGACGTGTTCTCAACCACTCCAGGGATGACGCAACTGGTCCACCACGAGATCAAAACCCCGCCAGGCATAGTGGTGAGACAAACGGCCCTACCATGTCCCAGAGGCCCGGCGCAAAGCCATCGACGAAGAGGTGGACCGAATGCTGCGGGACCGCATCATAGAGGAGTCCAGCAACCCCTGGTCCAGCCCTATTGTCGTCGTACCAAAACCGGACGGGAGTATGCGTTCCGGACGTTCCAAAGATTGATGGACATCCTACTGCAGCTCCACCGCATGTTTGCCGCGGCCTACATGGACAACGTAGTCATCCACTCCTCCACATGGTCGGACCACCCGTTTCATCTGGGGGAGGTCCTAAAGGGACTCCGGAAGGCCATGCTGACAGCCAACCCCAAGAAATACCACCTAGGGCTGAATGAGGCACATTACCTGGGGTACCGTATCGGCCAAGGGATGCTGAAACCACAAGCGAAAAAAATTGAAGCCGTAAAGGACTACCCTCGACCCACGTCAAAGAAACAGGTACGTTCCTTCTTGGGGTTGGCGAGGTACTATGGGAGGTGTACGTAATTTCTCTGCTGTAGCCTCCCCTCTTTCAGACCTCACCAAGAAGGGCCAGCCAGACCGGGTGAAGTAGACAACCGAGGCAGAGCGGTCATTCCGGGCCCTGAAACATGCCCTCACCAGTGCCCCGGTACTGCGCAACTCGGATTTCACCCTGCCATTCACGGTACACACCGACGCTTCAGAAACCAGGCTCGGCACCGTGCTCTCGCAAACCTTCAACGGCGAAGAGCACCCGGTACTCTGTCAGCCAGAAGTTGTCCCCCGCGAAGTGGAAGTACGCCGCAGTAGAGCGAGAGGCCCTGGCAATAAAGTGGGCCGTCGAGGAACTGCGGTACTACCTGGCTGGCTGACACTTCGTCCACGTAACGGACCACGCCCCCTTACAGTGGATGGCCAAAGCCAAAGATACGAACGCCAGGATAACCCGTTGGTTCCTCGCCCTCCAAGATTTCTCATTCCAGGTCCAACACCTGGTGGGGGCCCAACACGGGAATGCTGATGGTCTCTCGCGGCGAGACACGCTATGGGCCCAGCACACGATGGCAGTAGGCTCTGAGCTGAGGGGGGTACTGTCACGACGGACCGACAGCCGACGTGCACAGTGAGAAACTCGTTCCTTCCCCGAAGCGGACAGCCCGTCACGGTGGGGTGGAGCCACCGTCCCAGCCCCGACCAGCGATTGGGGAATCGGTCGAGAAAATTCCACCACTCAGGCAACGGCGGAAGAGGATAAGAGAACGCGAGGATAAGAGAGAAAATAAACACCGAGTCACTATCTTCCTGTTTCCAGCCTCTTCTGTGTCTGTGCTGCACCGCTCAAGGGATAATGATCTTACAAACCGAAAACTCAGAGTTTCCCAACTCAGGGTAAGTCCATTCAGAGTTCAAGTTTTAACTCAGAGTTGGTTGAACCTCCTTATTGAAACGGGCCCCAGTTCAACAAATGAATGGCTTAACCAAAACAAGAGAATCTGTGGGACGGCCTGAAGAGGGCTGTATACAGGAGATGCCCAGCTAATCTGACAGACATCAAATGCTTTTTAGAGGAAGAATTGCACAATATTGCTAAGTGAAGATGTGCCAGACTGATTGACTCTTAACCAAAAAAGATTGAAAGCTGTTATAAAGTCTAAAGGTGCTTCAACTAAGTGTTAGTTTGAAGGTGTGCAACCAGGTTATTGTACATTTTTAATTTTTCCCTTAAAATGGACTCTTATTGTATTTCACTTTAATTAATAGGTTGCAATTTCAGAAAAGGCTCTGACATGATTTATCTTGGTTTCACAGCACAACAACCTCCCCTTGTAACAGGAGTGTGTAGACTTGTCATACAACAAAACCATTTCACAAATGAAGGTGCAAGCCTAAACTACATACCTGTACCCATTTGTATTTTTAAAATGCTGAAGCTAAGAGGGTGTTCACAACCTTGAAAACAAGACTAATGGGATTCATGATGTGTATAATTTTGCTCCATTCAATAAATATTCGTTCTGGTCCAAACATATTCACAGATTTACTTAACTGGCTTTTATTTTCAAATATTTTGCTCAAAGTAGCTTACAGGATCTGGAGGAAGAGAAAAGGAATAGGCCAGTAATTAGCCATGTTTGTAAATCTTAAGAATAGTATTCGAAGGCATCGTGTAAAAAAATGCTGGGTTATGAGAATGGGAGACCAAATGCCTGTAGTTAAACACCTGCAGTTTCTTGATTAAAAAAAACCCGACATATAATTGTACAACGTAAGGAAGGAAATCTTGGGTAAATCAGTTAAAGGTCACTGGCCCAAACATTAAATAAAAGAATTTTGATCGCCTTTTCAGTAGGAACCTTAAACAAGGCTTCTGAACTCTGACCCTGTCTTGCACAACACAAGATTCAATTAAACAGTTAAATGAGCTAATTGTAATTGTCCTCAACTGCAATTGCAATGAAAACAAGGACAAGCTTTTTTTCCTTTTCCCCCCAACCAGTCACAGCTCCTCTGTTAAAACTATATGTCTTGTGAGCTGCCTTTTAAGGGAGAGGTTCAGAGATGTGTCGCATTGTTCCAGCTTGGAGCACAGTACATTTCCAGGAAATATTTCAAATCACAGTTTGAAGATATATTTGAAATTGTGCAGTGCTAGAAATACATTTAAACAGGACTTGGATCAGGTATGTGGTGAGCAAAGAAAAATCTTCAAACCATGCAGAGCAGGATTGCATTTGAGAGCCCCTGGCTTTCAACTTCATAATAATGGTTATGAATGGTTCTCTAATGAAAAAGGAGGTTCCTAAAAGAACTGATGGCACAAAAATACATGGACAACTTACAACAGTATTAAGAGAAGAACAACAGTTCATTAAATATACAACACAATACTCAGAAGTAACAAACATAGCGCAAGTCTTCATTTCATTTCTCCACTTATAGTGCTTCAGTAATCTCTCCAATCCTTCATGCTGCCCATTGTAATAATAAGAAAATAAAAAAATGAATAAATATTTAAACTCTAACATTAAAATCCATATGCTCTCCGTGTTCTTTTTCTTCCCTCTCACTTCTTCTCGTCTCTTGCCAAACCACAGTCAATATAAAATTACCAAAGCCCTGGTGCTGATGGGGGGTGGTGGTGGGGGGGTTTGCTTCACATTTTTTAAACATAATGCATTTTTAGCTCTTCTTTTGTTCTGTTATTAAAAACAGAGATTTGGACCAATAGTGGCAAAAAGCTCCACCGAATCAACGAGCAAAATACAGAACATACTTCTGTCCTTCTATCTGTCACGCAAAACACACACACACACACACACACACACACAGGCGCACATATGCACACACCACAGCCATACTGCTGGAACAATGGAAAAGGAGATTACATAGCAATTTGGATTGTTAAAAAAGAAACTAAATGACTCAAGCACAGTTGAATAGCAGGTTAGACTTCAGAACTGTCTTCTTGTTTATGCATATTGGGTGTCTATTGCTGATTTTATTTTATAGAATTTAGTTCATGGAATCACTAATGTCTTTTTTTGCCAACGCAAAATGTGTGGTTTTCCCAACGTCGCTGCAAACAATACAATGAAAAACACTTGTGAAGAAACATCACATTCGCACACACATGCGCGCACACACACACATACTAACAAACATAAAATAAGCCTCTTGATTCAATTTGAAAACACATGGTTTTTTTTTTTATTTTTATGTGACTCTGTGCCCACTAAAGGCCAGTTGGCTGATTGTTGCTCAAGCACTTCCATCCAACCATTCATCCATCCATCACCAACCAGGATGGAATTTGTGGCATCGCTGCAGCTTTATGAATAGTTGCATGGATCATATTTAGCTCTCCTTCCATGCATTTCAAATTCCACTGGTTCCCAGTGAGCAGGTTCTGCTGCTGTCCGTGTTCTACACCAGTGTCAAAGAGATCCGGGTGGGTCAGATCCAAAGATCTGGTCGTATTCACTGAGGATGAGTTCTACCGCCTGGTTCTGATAAACCATGTTAATGGCCATGTTCGCGCAGTCGTTCTGCGGACGCATCAGCGTCGGCCCGAAGACAATCCCGATGTTCTGCGTTGTCATGCGATTAGTATCTGAGTGCTCCATCACCCTGCAATGTAGAAAGAGGAAACGAGATACTGTGAGAGTGCGCGAGAGGGTGAGAGTGTAACAAGGACACAGGAGCAAAGGAAGGCTACTTTTTTTTTTTGCTCTTTAAAAATGTCATTCCCACTTAAACAAAGATCCAGCCAGCAATTGCTCAAAACTTCCACATTAAAAAGAAAAAGGGCTAAAGGGAAAAAAGGGAGGAGAGGCTCCAGAAGTGATGGCACTGGTGTTGGTGTTCCTTCTGTCAGATGACACGCAGAGGTCTCACAAGAAACGGATGCACAAGAATGACTAGTATGTAAAGTAGCAAAGGAGAGAAAGGAGAAACAAGAGTATTAGTAAGAGTATAAATATTATAGCTCAGGTGAGGTTATATTCTGTATACCTTCTCAGAATAGTGTTCATTTCAAATCCTTCTGTATTTCAAATAAATCTGTCTACTTACATTTTTTTTAAAAAACTCCAATTAAAGGCAAACTGATACTTTATAACCACTGAACAGAGTGAGGGGCATAAAATAGACTTTTAAACTACATGAGCACCCCACCCCCTCTTGTGGCTGCAAATAATATTACTACAAAGAGAGAGGAAAAATGTAAATATCTTATGTAATATAGATTGTATAAAATAGTGTTAAATATAGGTAAAAACAAGACGTAGAAGTGGTAAATATTTTTGGTTTAGGTACCGCTAAACTTACACAGGGGTTGCGAGGGAGTCTGGAGTTTATGCCAGGAAACTTGGGGAACAAGGCAGGGGACACCTTGGATGGGGTGCTAACCTACTCACACACTCGCACACTATGGACAATTTCGGAATGCCAACCAGCCTACAATGAATATCTTTGGACTGCGGGAGGACACCGGAGTATCCGGAGGAAACCCACGAAGCATTGCAAGCTCCATGTACACAGGGTGCAAGTGGGGATTGAACCCCCAACCCTGGATTGTAAAACACAGTACATACCGCTTAAGATGCTGGAACATGTGCCTCATGGTATCGTGGTTCGTAGGAGGCATGCTGACGACTAGCAATTTCATCCGTTCTACTTTATCCAAGTAATCAGACAGCTCTAAAATGTACACACATATTAAGCAACAATAACAAACACACTACGACATACTTATTTTTGGTCAATATGTATCCAGGGTTCATAGTAAATATCAGCACGTTGTCGACTTGATATAATTAATTAGTTATTATACTTTACTCATCCAGAAATGCTAATTCAAACATGCATTTGCAATTGCATTTCCTCTGTGAGGGGGCATCATTTAAGGCATATTTCAAAATCAACTACAAAACATGTTTGCACACAGCAATGAATACTAGCTGGCAAAAAAAGTGTCTTTGATGTTTCAGTTTCAATTTTACGATTCTACTATACTGAAAAATGAATAGAATGCCATCTGTACCTGATTGCACTCTCATCCTCACACTACAACCCAGCCAAAAATAAAACACCTCTGCAATCCGGTTCACATTTGCATTTTCACAGTCAACAAGGTAGCCCTGTCAATCAAACACTGTGGGTAGGATTTTGGAAGATTTTTTTTTTTTTTTGGGGACTGAGTTGTAGCACGAGGATTAGCATTTGAATTTCAGTAAAATCCGGAAAATCCTGCCTTAACAAATACAACAACATAATAAAAAAAATATTCTTGCTTTCTTATATATACAGTATATATATGCGTGTGTGTGTGTGTGTGTACATATATTTATAATTTTTTTTATTTTGTCCAAAAAGGCTATACAACATATTATTGAACAGCATCCATCCATTCATCCATCCATCGCTCTTTCTCCTACTTACTGACAGCCTTGACAATGTCATGAAAGAGTCCATAAGGTACAAGAGGTTCAGGAAGCTCTCTAAAGAAGAGTTTCAGGGCTCCTGTTATCACATGGATGTCCTCCCACTGCGGATCTTCCAGGTCCACATGCTCCACTGACCCACAATGAAGAAGGGATGAGTTTGGGTGTAGATAAAAAGGATAAAAGCAAATGATAGACACATAAAAAAAGAAGAAGTTGGTTTAGTGGTGTTGCATGGACACAGAAAGCAGGCATACTCAAATACATACATTCATATTTATTGCAGCGGAGAGCTTTTTGGCATGAGACGACAAGTGCAGTGAGTCGTTGTCCTCGAAGTGTTTCACGACACTCGTCGGGTCGTGCCAAAAAGCTCTCAGCTGTAAGTGCAGTGAAACGTAGAGGACAACAAGGGCAGTGAGACAAGGGACAAATTTTGCACATGCAAAAACAGCTTTATTGCGTAGTTCACGCAAACATCGCAGCAAAGATTCATAGATTCTCAGAGATGTGGGTGTGGTTCCATAGCACAACAAAATGGCATGCATGTCTTAATGGCATGCATGTGCCATGCATGTCTAAATAAGCTGCGTGCAGTGGCACTGGCCACAAGGTGTCAGTCACAAACTTCCTCACCTCAGGAGTGTCAAACACAAACACATTAAGTAACAGGCCACAGTCCAAGGTCAGGTGAGCCAGACTAGAAGAAATCAGCTTAGTGACCAATAACATCAACATCAACAATAACATGTCACCAACTCCTCTTAAATGTTCATTTATCATCATTATTTGGAGGTAACATTCTGAATGCACACACACATATCAGCTACAAAATAGATGAAAACTCTACAATTCATTACATACATATATATACATACATTTATGTATATTATATATGTGTGTGTGTGTGTGTGTGTGTGTGTGTGTATATATATATATATATATATATATATGTGTACACACACACACACACACACATACATATACATATATATATATATATATATCACATTTTGTCAGTAATAAGTTGATGGCCCTGAGATTATTACTCTGATTTGTCTCCTAGTGGAATAACAGAGACTATCTTTTTTTTTTCTAATCTTTCAAGTCAATTACGGTCCACAAGCCAATTTTTGTTTCGAATATGGATTAGAAATTCAGTAGGTGGGCCGAATTAGACCCTTTATCGGACAGCTGTGTTCTGGAGCAGCGGTTCTTTCTGTGAGTGTGATCGACTTTTAAGAATTACACTGCTTTAAGAACTTTCCGCTCCAGCCATAGTCGTGCCCACCTGACCATCTAATCATTGTCATGAGAAGTCCTTGATCAGCTAAAACAGGCATGTTAAATTCCTTGATCTCAAGGAAAAGGGTCAGTGACAGCTACTTTAGATCATACTGATTCCCAATACATATATTTCAATTCAACTATGGTCCACTAGAGAATCTTAATTTAGAACATCCATCCATCTTCAACCGCTTACTCCTTTTCAGGGTCACGGGGGAACCTGGAGCCTATCCCAGGGAGCATCGGGCACAAGGCGGGGTACACCCTGGACAGGGTGCCAGTCCATCGCAGGGCACAATCACACACACATCGACACACACATTCATACACTACGGACACTTTAATTTAGAACATGGTTTATACAATTCATTAGGCAGGTCAGATTAGAACCTTTATCAGACTGGTCCTGGAACCAAAACTACGCCCTTACGCTTAGTAACAAAAGTTACGAAAAAACGAATGGATACACCCGGGGCCACTTAATGTCATCTTCTTAGCGTGTTCTAATACTAACTGGTCCCCTGCTATAATTTATTCACGAAAAGTAATATTAGAGTCTAAATGGTCGACTCAAGCCTTTTGTGTATGAGCAGCTGTTGTCAGAGCAGTGCAACATGAAGGCATTTTCCTAGAAAACACAGCGAAAGCAAGCTAGCTTTAGAGTGGGAGCAAGCAAGGATTTTCATTCCTGCTGATTAGAAGTGCTACCTGGCACTAAATCCTCTGGAAAGAGATAACGTCCATCTGTAGACACAGCTCGCTCTGGAAGAATAGATAAGAATTACATGCCACCTATTAGAACCTGACTGCATATATATATACACTCTCTCCTTCAAGTCATTATATCAGACTTCATATCAGATTTCACATATCTGAACATATAACATAATAGAACATCTCTTGAGTTAAGACAATATACCTGTAATTTTCTCATTGCTGTTATAGATCTGTATCATCTTTGCTGGTCTTACCATGATTGACAGCAAAGCGTAGCTTCTGGATTATTGCCAGATTTCCACTGACTCTGTAGATACCATCTGTCTCTAAACCTGAAAACACACACACACACGAGCTAATTATCTACTGGGCAGTATGAATGTTTACCCATAGGTGGTAATGATATCAGAGGTATCACATTAAGGGGAATAGCGGAAAGGACAAACCAAGGCTCTGGCACAGTGTATTTACAAATCCTTATCAAGTACCTATGATGATTTCCCAATGCATAATGGTACATTTTACATTTACATTTATTCATTTAGCAGACGCTTTTATCCAAAGCGACTTACAAGTGCACACTCA
>JAFFST010047009.1:3056-13527 GCA_022414735.1 Noturus placidus | reverse complement strand
TATATATAAAAAAATTCACACACACTCACACACATGTTTCAAAGTAACATCCACATGAATGCCTGTGTAGGACCCAAGGTTTCCCAGCAGAACATTGCCCAAAGCATCACACTTTGTGATTCATCAGACCGGGCCACCTTCTTCCATTGCCCCATAGTCGCGTGCCCATTGTAGGAACTTTCGGTGGTGGACATGAGGACGCTGACCGGTCTACAGCTATACTGCCCAATACGCAGAAAGCTGCAATGCACTGCGTGTTCTGACACCTTTCTATCATAGCCAACATTAACTTTTTCAGTAGATCGTGCTACTGTATCTCTTCTGTGGGATCGGACTAGACTTCGCTCCTCACGTACATTTGTGAGCTTTGTTTGTCCATGACCCTGTCGCCAGTTCACCGGTTGTCCTTCCTTGGACCACATTTCGTAGGTACTATCCACTGCATACCGGTAACACCCCACAAGACCTGCCGTTTTGGAGATGTTCTGACCCAGTCGTCTAGCCATCGCAATTTGTCAATGTCGCTCATATTCTTTTGCTTGCCCATTTTTCCTGCTTCCGACACATCAACTACAAGAACTGACTGTTCATTTGCTGCCTAATATATCCCAGCCTTTAATAGGTGCCACTGTAACGAGATAATCAATGCTATTCACTTCACCTGCCAGTGGTTTTAATGTTACAGCTGATCGGTGTATATATGGACTAAAATGTTGTGTGTAATTGTTGATATGGTGAAGTTTTTTTGAGGACACAATTATTGAGCAATTTTGGATGTCAGCGCTTTGTAACAGTCAGTGGTAAATCTGTAACTTCTGTACTTTTTCTGACATGGGAAAGGCCTTTCGATGACAAGCATGACCAGCTGCATTTTTCTGCCTTATTAACATCAAGATAGAGAAAAAAAGGAGAAGTTGCAGACGGAACGAAAGGTTCATCACTGCTATAATGTAAATGGAACTAACTTGTTTCCTGTATGTGCCACAAGATTAAGCATAACCATAAACGGATAAAATATACGATGTGCCATTGTTTATTAAATAATTAAACTGTTATTGACAAATTTCTGTTTACACATATAGATCGAAGATTAAAACAGTACATGCTGTCATTGGAAAATAATCAACTTCATGGTGATGACAACATGCGGCATCATGTTTTATCCCTTATGTAATTAATTTCCATGATTAATGAAGAATTTATACTGTTAGAGAAATATTTATTTGTCTTTTGAAAATATACAACCAGAAATCCGTATTCCAAAGTTACTCCAACAAAGATACTCTTTCCTCAGCTAGAGATGACAAACATTTATTATGATATTTCATTCTGCCTAACAGCAAGGCAGGATTTTGCATCAACCGGAGCAAGACGCAGAACAGACTGGAGAGTGTGGAACATTCTGAACATTATTATATATATATATATATATGAATATAATGTTGTGAAATGAATACTGATGTTGTAGGCACCAACCCATCATGTATGCTCATCACTGGAGATGCCAATGATGAACACTTCAAGATTACTGTACAAAATATTGTTTATTATTAGTCTATTATTAGTATCTGGTGTATGTTTCTGTGGTTTCACATGCTTTTTAAAGTCTGTCACTCAATTAATATGGGTGGATCCAAATCTCTAAATTGAGACAAATCTGAAGAGATGGCAAACCAATGTGATGATAATTAAGCCTAGTTATGATTATACCTCTCAATGTCATCTCAATGAGATGTTAATTTCAAGCTTGCCTAATTCTCATGTTTGTATTATTATAATAATGTGAAGTCACCATTATTATTTTTTTGTCTCTTATTTTCATGCTACGTCATATTCCTGGAGATTTCAACGAGAGCACTTCTAGCTGTCATATCACAGCAAACCAGTGACTACATTTCCCATCCTGCACTGCGGCCTACAAACAGAACACACAGAACAAAAACCCAGAACACACATTCATTCTAAAACACACCTGCATCCAATTTCACACACTCACTCCACAGTATAAAGAGACTGTTTTCTAACAATGTTTTGTGAAGTATTAGCGTTACCAATGTACCATTTGTACCCATTTCCTTGTTTTGTTTTAGATTTATTGATCTTGTGTTTTGCTCCTGCACCTCAAGAATACTGTGCCTCAATATGGATTCAGCAGGAAGACAGAGGAGACTTCATGCTAGGAAGACCACGCCAACCATCCCAGCCTTGCATTTGATCCAGTTTCCACAGTGGACTTAAATGGAGCTCCCCGATCCTTACGATGCATTTTTTCGGCTAACCTCAATATTCCCCTGAGGACTGTCAGTTTTATTTTTCCAGCTTAGCAGATCCCAAGCCAGAGGAGAAGCAGTGGCTCCAGTTCATGTGGTCCCGGTTCTTTGGACCAGCCCGCCAGTGCGTGCAGCTCATATTGGCCAAGGAACACAAGAACCTTGAGAGTGTAACACAGTTTGTGAGAGAATTTTTGATGATGTTTAGGAGTCCAGAATCTAAGGCCGACCTGGAACATCTTTTGGCGGGGGGGAGGGGGGGGGGCAGGTAAACCTGCCCCGCTGTCCACAACATATTAGGAGCAAGTTAACTGGGTGACCTCCTACTCAGAGCTCTAACATGAGACTCACGAAGTGGTCTCACCTGCAGAGCTCCAACCAGAGGTTAACATGGCGACCTCATGCCCAGAGCTCGAACCTGAGACCCATGAGGTGGTCTCACCTGCCGAGCTCCATCTGTAGGTCAATGTGGCAACCTCTGCTCCAGAGCTCCAGCTCGAGATCCAAGAGGGGGTCTCATCCCCAGAGCCCCAGCATAAAGTCAAGTTCCTGCTAGAGGTCAACGAGGTGACCTCCCACGCCATGTCCAAGGTCGAAGAGACGACCTTTCAAGGCAATTTCATGTCCGAGGTCGAAGAGGCAACCTCTCAAGCCAAGTTCCTGTCAGAGGTCGAAGAGACGACCTCTCAAACCAAGTTCCTGTCCGAGGTCGTAGAGGCGACCTCTCAAGCCAAGTTCCTGTCCGAGGTCGAAGAGACGACCTCTCAAGCCTAGCTCCTGTCCGAGGTCGAAGAGACGACCTCTCAAGCCTAGCTCCTGTCCGAGATCGAAGAGACGATCTCTCAAGCCCAGTTCCTGTCCAAGGTCGAAGAGACGACCTCTCAAGCCCAGTTCCTGTCTGAGGTCGAAGAGACCACCTCTTACGCCCAGTTCCTGTCCGAGGTCGAAGAGACGACCTCTAAAGTCAAGTTTCTGTCAGAGGTCGAAGAGACGACCTTTCAAGCCAAGTTCATGTCCGAGGTTGAAGAGGCGACCTCTCAAGCCAAGTTCTTGTCCAAGGAAAAAGAGGAAACCGCTCAAGCTAAGATCCTGTCCAAGGTCGAAGAGACGACCTTCCAAGCCCAGTTCATGTCTGAGGTCGAAGAGATGACCACTCAAGCCAAGTTCCTGTCCAAGGTTGAAGAGATGGCCACTCCCGACACATCTCTGTCTGAGGTCTACAAGGCTACCTCCTACGCCAAGTTCTTGCCTGAGGTCGACGAGGCGACATCCCACGCCAAGTTCCTGTCTGAGATCCACGATGTGACCTTCCACACCATATTCCAGTCTGAAACTAACGCCACGACCAACCTAACTATGCTCACGCCAGAGTCTGCTGACACGGACAACCAAATTCTGATCACACCCGAGTCTGCTGACACGGACAACCAAGTTATGCTCACGCCCGAGTCTGCTGACACAGACAACCAAGTTCTGCTCACGCCCGAGACTGCTGATACGGATAACCAAGTTTTGCTCACGCCCAAGTCTGTTGACACAGCCAACCAAGTTCAACCAAGAGCATCAGTCGAAGGAGGAAGATGCTCCGCTTTCCTGCTCTGCTAAGGACATCGCTCTGCCTTCCTGCTCAGCTGAGGATAAAGCAAACCAGTGACTATATTTCCCATCCTGCACTGCGGCCTACAAACATGGCCACCATGGACTGCAATTCCCAGAACACTCATTCATTCTAATTACACACACCTGCATCCAATTCACAGCACTCACAACCACAGTATAAAGAGACTATTTTCTAACAATGTTTTGTGAAGTATTAGTGTTACCAATGTACCAAGCGTTTGTACCCAGTTCCTCGTTTTGTTTTATGTTTATTGATCTTGCTTCTTGTTCCTTGTTGATGATTCTTGCCTTGCCTAGTTCATATCTGTTTACCGATCACCTGACCTATTGCTTGTTTCTTCACTATGCTATTGTCCCATGATTTGTATTTGCCTCACTGCCTCTCTTTATTAAAAGATCTTGACTGCACTTGCATCCGTCCTCACCTTCATAACGTTTAATACGCGACACTAGCTTAATGTACATAGAGATAGAAATTAACCGGGGTGTTATGATGGCTTTAAATTACCAGGAATCAAACTTGTATCACAAGCTTGTATTCTACTTTCTTGTAACTACAAACTTTCTCTGTTAGTTTCACCATTAATTACATACTAATTCATAGTATTTATCAAGATTAATAACTGAAAAATAAGTAAAGAGTTCAAGATGTTACAGCTTTTGATAAGCAGGGAGAAGACACTACTGAGTAAATAAACATTGTAAACATTGCAAATATCTTTGTCAACATCAGCAAACATTGTTACATCTTAAAAAGTATTTGCTGGACATTATGTGGGTTAAAAAGACTTTTAAAAAAGTAATAAGCTGGGATAAGCCATTTAGAAGTTTGGATGATTCATTCATTAATTCATTCATCTTCAGTAATCTCTTTATCCTGATCACTATTATTTGTGGGATTCAGAAGTGGGAGGAAACCAGAGAATGCAGAAATCCACACAGACTAAGGGAAAACATGTGAAACGCCACACAGACAGTACCCCAATCTCAGGATCCAAAC
This sequence comes from Noturus placidus, assembly GCA_022414735.1. Taxonomy (NCBI): domain Eukaryota; kingdom Metazoa; phylum Chordata; class Actinopteri; order Siluriformes; family Ictaluridae; genus Noturus; species Noturus placidus. Next base: position 8,637 of record JAFFST010047009.1, on the reverse strand, counting down.
AGGGACCCTGCAGCTGTGAGGCAACAATGTTACCTGCTGCACTTTTGAAATTAAATGGCTGACTCTGAGAAGTTGCCAACTCTGAGTACAAACATTTTGGACTAGTTTTTGCCATTTCGCTGCCTTCATATCGTCTTGATCTACTGTGAAACTATTTATAGGAAGTTCCTTGAATACGATCGTTTTCACACTTGGGCCGCACTCAGGACTGATTCCAGGCTCATAATCATACGTTTACTTCACATAGATGAATTCCTATGGACCGATTGCGCAATTTCATGCACACAGTTTTGCAAAATGGTAAGCATTATGTTTATGCTGTTTTTGTCATTTTACTTTGGTACCAACACTCATTTGGCAAAGAATAGCGCTTCTTGCATGCACAGCAATGCCATTATGCAGAAATAGCAGAAAAAAAGGAGTAATTCTTTTATAAGAAGATTTTTATTCATGCAGACCAGCATGAAACATGGAAGGTGAACTAATTACAGTGCACCAGTCCTACAGAACTCTGGTTTCATATATCACTGAGGTGTTCTGTCTCTTCCACCATAACCATAACAACACTTTACACCTCAATCTAGACTCTGAATATGAGGTTTTATAACAGGGGTGTCCAAAGTCCAGCCCACAGGCCAAAGAAACTGGAAGCTATGCTTGTCTAACAGCAGCTTTTTATCAGCGCAAGGGGGTACAAGAGGAAATCACCTGTGCTAGTTATGAAGTGGTGATGCTAAGGGAAAACCTTTCTCTGAGAGTGAATTTGTCAAAGCCTGCTTAATATGGTCAATGTCATTTTCTGCTGATAAGAAACACAACTTATGAATATCAGTCTTGCCCATAACAAAATAGCCCAGAGAACTGTGGAAGACAACAAGACATATACAACTGCATGAGAGGGGACATGATCCTGACTGTTTTTCTTTTAGCTTTTGATTGAGTCACGTGTCATTGCTATGCTGATGACACCCAGCTCTATTTGTCCTTCCAGCCTGACGATCCATCCGTCTCTGCACGCATCTCTGCTTGCCCGTCGGACATCTCAGTCTGGATGAGGGAACACCATCTTAATCTTAACCTAGCAAAATCTGAGCTTCTTGTCATCCCAGCCTGTCCCTCAATCAACCACGACCTCACTGTACAGCTCGGCTCAATCACACTCAAACCAACCAGGATGGCTAGGAACCTTAGGGTGACTCTTGACAGCTTGACCTTTACAGACCACATCTCAACAACTGCTCGGTCCTGTAGGTTCATCCTGTACAACATCAAGTAAATCTGACCCTACCTCACCGAACAGGCTACACAGATACTAGTCCAGGCTCTTGTTATCTCAAAACTGGACAACTGCATCTCTCTACTCTAGGGCCTCCCAGCCAGCTCCATCAAAGCCCTTCAGATGATTCAGAATGCTGCAGCACGCCTTGTCTTCAACCAGCCGAAGAGAACCCATGTCACACCCCTCTTAATCTCCCTCCACTGGCTTCCTGTAGCCGCCCGCATCAAATTCAAGGCCTTGATGCTCACCTACAAGACCTTGTCTGGAACAGCACCCTCCTACCTCAACTCTCTCCTGAAGGCTTACGTTCCCACACGCAATCTGCGATCGATTAGCGACCGACATTTAGTAGTTCCCACTCGGCGTGGCGCAAGGTCCCTTTCCAGAACCTTCACACTAACTGTTCCTCAGTGGTGGAATGAACTTCCAACCTCAATCCGGACGGCAGAATCTCTCACCATCTTCAAAAAACAGCTAAAGACTAACTTCTTCCGTCAACAACTAACCAACTCATAAAAATAAAAATAAATACATAAATAAAAATTAAAATTTGCACTTACACTTTTACTCTGTGCACTATGATTCTTCTGGAACTCAATTAATGGATCTTGTATTGTATTGTTCTCTGCTCGATATATATCGCTTTGCTTGTATTTTTCTCAGTTGTAAGTTGCTTTGGATAAAAGCAACTGCTAAGTGAATAAATGTAATGTAATGTAAAAGTACACATGACACAGCCAGCCGGTAATATTTGCTAGGTGTGTGGATGATAACATGAATATGACTGAGGAATGACTGAATATGCAGATTCTGTAAGGCAGCCAAGTCGCAGGCTTGATGCAGTTATTGCATGAAAGGGATATGCAACCAAATATTAAGCGTTATTTAATTTAATTTACATTAAGACTAACTTTTCCAATATAATGTACTCACCAAAAACAACAACCAACAAACGTGTCCAGTTCCAAGTTGTTGAGCACTTCTAGATGTAAATATCCTGAAAGAAAGCTGAAATCCTGATCTATCGTCTCATATTTATCTTTTGATCTCAAACCCAAATGTCTTCAGTGTACTGTATATCGAAAACAAAACAACCGGTCTTGCTGTTCCAGTACTTTCAAAGGAGGCTGTATTTCAGTCTTTCCATTTGGAAGTTGTAGACAAGAAACCCTCCAGGGAAAAGCTGTGTGGAGTGGCTACTGATCATGCACCAGTGATGATGTGTAAGCAGAGAGGATTTGGATCACTTGTGTGCAACAGATGGTTGCAGTCTTTTAGCACCTGGATACAGAGAGTTTCCCTTGGTTGTGAACACAGGCCAAGAGAATGCTAGGCATAATTGGGTCCACAAAATTCTGTGAACAGACATGCCTTTGTTATGATCTTACTCAAGAACCACTTGAGATGGAGAGTGACTGCTTGAGCTCAAGACTGACTTTTGACATCCTGCATGTCACAACCACAACTGTCAAACCAGAAATAACACTTATAATGCAGTCGAGAGCTCAGCTCCCCGCATATTAATTTTTAGTGGTTTGGAGCAGCTCACTGTTTACACAATGACAACTTGTGCCTTTTTCTTTTTCCATTTAGAGCTTATGTGATTAAAGATATGAGAAATCAAGTAGAGCTCGTCTAGTCCTTCTGAGTTACTAATTTGCATACTAGAAATATGCTTCAAACAGAAAGGAAGCTATTGAAGAAAAACTATTTCAGGCATTTGACCAGCCTGTAACATTGGCCCGGTTTGGATGAATTCTAAAATCTCCTCAGTTCCTCTGCTGGTCCCAATAATAATTCCATAGCGATCTTACAAAACATTCAACCAGTCCTTCTTGAGATATTTCGGACAGACAGCCAGATTTACGGACAACCCATAAACATAATGTCTTTAACCACTCAAGCACAACTTAAGGCTTTCTTTGTCTTTAAGGTCCAGATGTATATAAATGAATATCAAGTGAAAAAATGAGATGTGACCTACTTAAGAAATGTTAACTAAAAACACTTTAACACTTCAAAAACTAAGTACTGTGCAAAAAGATTTGCAAAAAAACGTGCAGTATTTTACACACAAATGATATGCTGCACATATTAAATTCGGTAATTGATTACGTAATCATTATAAATGGTTCTACGTTTGTATTGGTCATGTTTTTTAAATGTAATAGTTTGAATAATGTTATACACACACACACACACACACATACACCTATAACATTTAGGCAACGAGTGATCTGTGAAAAATGTATTCAGTTTGCTTGTAAAAACATTGTTTTGTTCATGAATCTGCCTTCTATGGACAATTCCATCAAGTTCTTTTAACATACTTATTTGTAATGCTCCGAGTAACGTGTATACAGATTTTCTGTGTGTAAGAGTGTGTGTGTGTGTGTGTGTGTGTGTGTATGTGTCTCACCGGTGTCATTCCATCACTGTCCGGAGAGCTGTCAGGCAACTCCACCACCATTGGGTACCCTGACTTTTGAAGGACATTAAAAGTGTGAGCTGTGAGAAAGGCATTCCTACAGCAGTATACAAGATGAGTATGTCGTCTTGTTTTTTTTTGTGTGTATTTGTAATTATATATATATATATATATATATATATATATATATATATATATATATATATATATATATATAAATAAATCAAGCTTCATAGAGATGCATACAGAATTGTTTTTTTTAGTTGCATCTTTTTTGATTACACTGTAAAGGAAATGAAAATTGTGAGGTGCATAGCGGTTCACACCACTATTTGAGATGTACCTTGCCATTTGAAGAGATCCTGGCTGTTTGAGAAGGCAGAATCATGGTGATGACATCCCTGCCCTCTGTGCTCTGGGCATCAGTGGTAAAGGAGGAGGAACTGAGCGTATCTGACGTTTCTACACGTAGCATGGTCTGCACAATGCAATTCAGTTCTACTTAGTCACACTCATGCATGTATATTCCATTCCAAACGGTCAATCATTTCTTGCTTTCCCAAATTCATTTCAATTCAATTAGCAAACTCGTTTTACTCTGGCCAAACTCAGTTTATCGGAAATGTTCAGTATTAACATGTCACACAAGCTAGAGATCTGCCCATATGCACTGGATTATAACCCACCCTCAACTCAGGCAGGAAGCCGTTATTTAACTTCAGACATTCACACAACCGAGTGTAAACCCTGTAAACAGCATCAAAGCATTTCGGAAGAAGAGAGCATTCAGTAAAGACTTTCAGAATGACACATTTGAAATCCCTTCAGAATTGCTGCTATATCTGCTGCCGGGTCTCTACTGAACCCACGGGTTCTGAATAAGCAGTTTCTGGAAGAAAAAATATATGTTGGACAAAATAGTGTTAAAGTCGGTTGCCTCACCTGACTCGGCTGTCGCGGATTTGCATCCTGGGTACTGTGGGCCACGTCAGAGGAGAGCTGAGAGAGTACAGAGATGGGAGGGGGAGAGACAAAGAACACAAGTGACAGAGAGAATGTTTGAGTATGGAAATCCCCTAAACATTATGGCTAACTTGCATATACATGACATACGCACAAGCACAGTCACTAACTACAGAGATACAGACAAGCTGAAAAATGCCATGATTTTTGAACAGTGACAAAAAAGAAGTGATAAGAATCATTCTACTTTATCAAATCTGATGGTCTAAACACAACACACAAACACACAAGTTTAAAAAACAACAACAACAACAACACTACTAAATTCACAAACCTGTATGATCTCTGTGTAAGGTTTCAGTTTGCCAGTAACATCTAAATGTGTGCTAAAAACATAAGCGTGTCCTATTATATATCAACCATCTGTTCTACTATGCATGACAGTTCTCTAGAGAGGATGCTCTGTGGTAGTTCCTGTATGTTAGCTGAAATAACTGTCAGAGTTAAGGTTCTTCCTGTTCAGTAAAAAAAATATCATACCCAATTTACAGCAGCAGAGCTCATCAATCTGCCGTCAAATTATAATCCAGCAAATTCCAGCTCTGCTTAATCCAGGGGACAGTCTGCTACTTTGAACAGCTCCATGAAAACTAGCTCTCATGCCACACTCAACATATCTGAGGCAGAGCTCCAACCCACATCATTCTCCAGTTAGAACTTCCTCAATTTTCAAAGGAAGGTGGCATAATCAGCATGTTAAATGTCTCTCTCTCTCTACAGTGCCTTGCGAAAGTATTTGGCCCCCTTGAACTGTTCGACCTTTTGCCACATTTCAGGCCTCAAACATAAAGATATAAAACTGTAATTTTTTGTGAAGAATCAACAACAGGTGGGACACAATCATGAAGTGG
>JAFFST010047008.1:64224-68440 GCA_022414735.1 Noturus placidus | reverse complement strand
TGTGACAAACATGCAAAGGAACAGGAAATGAGGAAGGGGGCAAACACTTTTTCACACCACTGTAATCATGCGACGCGCTTAATTGCCACGTCACCTGATCATGGCAGGTACCGTCACGTTACGTATGTAACCATGTTCCCTGAGAAGGGAACGAGACGTTGCATAGCATTGTCATACCAGGACAGGCCTGTGAATTGCATCTTTGCTTCAGATAATAAAGGCTGTCGGCATGGTTTACAGGTGTTATATATATTTCATGCGACTCGCTTAATTGCCACGTCACCTGATCATGGCATATAAGTAGAGGCATGATTTGACACAAGCTTCTGATACCGGTCACGCGCAAGGCGTTCCCATACTGTTATGCTAAATGCAACGTCGAAGTTCCCTTTGAAAGGGAACACAAATTTACAGTCACTCTCAGTGAATGAATGAATGATGGGCGTGGCGCAGGGAAATGTTGCGTTATAAATAAAGTGTTTGGTGTTTAACGCTGGACTTGGTTTGATGTAAAATGTGTTTGGAGAAGTTTTACTTGACACTCAATGATTCTGCATTCAGCGCCCACAGCAGTGTCCCAACAAGTTTGATATTTCACTTCCCCTGTATAAACATGATTTAAATATCCCCACTGTATCCTCTGGTTTCTCATTTATACAGAAAACCTCCCACCACAATCTGTTCTCTAGTGTTGGGTAGACAAGCAAGTTTGGGTGAGACAGACGAGCACAACGATGCGTTTTGACAGCTTTTGAATCAAATAAACCCAGGCTTCTAATGTGTGTAGACGTTACAAACCTTTTGTTTGTTTGTTTTCTAAATACACTTGTAACAGAACATTACATTTGTTTAAAGTCAAAATGTTGATCCTGTTCCTTCTTTGTAACCTTAAATATGTTGCTGTGGCCTGAACCCAGGAGCAATACTTCCCTCTGATCCAAGAATGCATAATTCACAGTGATAACTGCATTATTGTGTACTAATAAACATTTTTTTATTGTGAAGGCAATTTTTTTTTCAAAATTGTTTTCAAAGATGAAAAATACATGTTCCTGTAGACTTTCACTAGTCCATTGTGTGGGTGTATATCTCAGCGTTTTGCATATTCTTGTTGGTTTAAAATCTACACAACACAGCTTGCTAGGCTAGGTAGCCGAGTAATCGTACTGTCAGTATTGTAACCTATCTAACTCTGTAATCTCACAGCAGTCTGCGATTCAATAACAAGACATATCTAGAGTATAATTCTCGTATCAGAGTATCTGAGACTGTGGTTGGTTGTTCACGTTGTATATGTTAAGCAATGAGCATGTCAAGTGAATGCGACACTTGACAGAACTACTCATAGCTATTGGAGTTGGATATCATTTTCCTGGGATGTATCAAGGTGGGAAAAAGTGGAAGACTGGCCAAGTCAATCACCAGACCTTAACGCAGTTGGGCAGGATTTCATCTCCTGAAGAGGAGACTGAAGGGAGAAACCCCTCCTTCAGATACAAACACCAGGAAATAAAAGCTGGAACATAAACTCTGGTCTCATCTTTTGATCTCGCACCTAAATGTATTTGGCATACAACACACAGTAATAATGAACTAGCATTGCCATTCCAATAGTTTCAGAGGGGAGTGTACATTTGATGGGTTCAGTTGTCTCACTCTCGTGTGGGCCCTTTGCCATGCTAGCTGAGCCTGCAGGTGTATAGCTGGAAGCAACAGTCAGGCTCATTTCCTCAAATATCCCCAGGGACTCAGTATGACATAGCAGCTGTCACTCCATGACCAACAGGGGAACAAAAAATACAAATCATGCCAAAAGTAAAAAATCTCTCTCTCTCTCTCTCTCTCTCTCTCTCTCTCTCTCTCTCTCTGTATCTTCCTATCTGTACACCTATACAGTATGTACATGTATGGATGACCACACAGATTTGATGTTTTCTGCACCTGTATTTTGCTCTTTCTATTCACCTGCATTCATTAAGATGTTGCAATGTTATGAACAAGTACATAAATATTTAAAGGCAGTGTGTGCTGAAGGTTTAATGAGGTCATTTGCTCCACATGATACCAGGCCCTCAGTGTGGTTGTTGTGTAATGAGGTCACCTGGGGTCTCTTTTCCTTTGCCACTGTGTCTGGGACTTGAGTAGCTGCAGTTTAAAATGGGGCCATGATGCCACAAAGAATTCTTTAAACAGGCTTAGTGCTTTTTAGACTCAGACATACAGCAAAACAAGCCTAAGGATCTTGCATGCTGCTGAGAGAAACGTCCCTGCTTGGTTTTGAAAGGGCCACAGAACAAATAAATTTGTGTATATGTACAATAGTGCTTAAACGTTTGTGAACCTTTTAGAATTTTCTACATATCTGCATAAATATGCGCTAAGACATATCATCAGATCAGACGAAGATAACCCAATGAAACAAATGATTAGGATTAGGATTAGGTTATAATATAGGATTAGCAGTTTAATCTGAAAGTGAAATTACAGTCAGGATTTTTCAATCAATGGGATGATGATCAGGTGAGAGTGACTGAGGGTCCTGTTTAATTTAAAGAACAGGGATCTATCAGAGTCTGATCTTCACAACATGTGTTTGTGGAAGTGTTTCATGATACGAACAAAGGAGATTTCTGAGGACCTCAGAAAAAGAGTTGTTGAAGCTCATCATGGTGGAAAAGGTCACAAAACCATCTCTAAAAACAGTCAGACAGATTGTGTACAAATGGAGGAAATTACTTCTAAGCAATTAAAGTCCTCTCTCACATTGGCTGATGTTAATGTTTATGAGTCCACCATCAGGAGAATACTGAACAACATGGCAGGGCTGCAAGGAGAAAGTCACTGCTCTCTTTAAGACCTTTACAGATGCATGTAAAATAGATCTCAATTTATATGTTGTATAAAACAAACAAAACAGTGGAATAGGTTTTTAATAGTATCACAATCACGACAATGGATCGTTGTGCCCAATAAAAGACATTAATCAACTGAAGACTGTATGTAGTGTAATGGTGATGGAATTCGCCTTCCACCCACTGCTATAACTTAGCCATTAAAATAAATATGGTTTGGAAAGATGAGCAAAACACCATGAAACAGGCTAGGGGAGATCCACTGAATGAGTCAATAGCAATCTGAAGCATGGTTGTCTAATTAACCATCACTAGGAGGTTGTTATATAAAAACACAATCCTGCCACAACAAGGCTGCTTTTTCTAGCCTGTTGGAAAGTGCAGTTTACAGAGGGGATAGAACAAATACTAGAATCATTCAGATCTTCTTTCTGATTAAATGATATATATTTTATAGCTAATTGCTTACTGAAGCTAATAAGAATCATTTTGGATTAGATTTGGAAAATGGATGAAGACTCAGTAATGCAATGTCAGAGAGAGAGAGGGAGAGAGAGAGAGAGAGAGAGAGAGAGAGAAAGGGGAGAGAGAGAATGAGAGCGAGACACGCACACACACATACATACAGAGAGAGAGAGAGAGAGAGAGAGAGAAAGGGGGGAGAGAGAATGAGAGCGAGACACGCACACACACATACATACAGAGAGAGAGAGAGAGAGAGAGAGAGAGAGAGAGAGAGGGGGCGAGAGAATGAGAGCGACACACACATGCACAGAGAGAGAGAGAGAGAGACATACACACAGAGTGAGAGAGAATGAGAGATACACACACAAACACAGAGAGAGAGATAGATAGAGAGAGAGAGACACACACAGAGGGAGAGAGAGAGACACACATACACACAGAGTGAGAGAGCATGAGAGAGACACAGAGAGAGAGAGAGAGAGAGAGAGAGAGAGAGAGAGAGAGAGGGAGACATACACACACACAGAGTGAGAGAGAATGAGAATGAGAGAGCGAGAGACACATTCACACAGAGAGAGAGAGAGAGAGAGAGAGAGACAGAGAATGAGAGAGAGAGAATGAGAGCGCAAGAGACATACGCACACACACAGAGAAAGAGAGAGAGAGAGAGAGAGAGAGAAATGAGAGAGCGAGAGACACACGCACACAGAGAGAGAGAGAGAGCGAGAGAATGAGAGCGAGACACACACACACCCACACAGAGGGAGAGAGAGAGAGAGAGAGAGAGAGAGAGAGAGAGAGAGAGAGAGAAAGGGGGGAGAGAGAATGAGAGCGAGACACACACACACAGAGTGAGAGAGAGAGAGAGAAAATGGGAGCGAGACACACACACACACACA
>JAFFST010047008.1:54224-59224 GCA_022414735.1 Noturus placidus | reverse complement strand
GTGAATATGCATTAACCCTCTCAGAGACAGACAGACATCTTAAAACACCATGACAACTGTGAATTACATAAAAAAATAATAAAAACCTAAATAAAGATATTCAAGGTCAATTGGTGTAGCACAGTAATCTACAGTATATTGTGTGTGTGTGTGTGTGTGTGTGTGTGTGTGTGTGTGTGTGTGTGTGTGTGTGTGTGTGTGTGTGAAAGAGAATCCCTTTCTGCAGTGTGTGGTTGAGTGTATATTTTTATCAGTTGATTTATGAGTGACTAAACGGATGCTTATAATAGATTTTTGTATGTAGTGCATCATGTATGTTCATCATGGCGTGAGCTGATTATCCAAAATCCTGGGATGTCCTGTCCACTTTTCAGAACTTGGCCTGACCCATTTTAAAATAATAACAAATTTGACTGGACAGACAAGGCCTGGATGCCATCTTAAATTAAGCCATAGCAGGCACAGCAGACCAGAAGTCCATTAGTACTGCCTTCCTTCCTCCAACCATCACCACTTTTTTTCCTTTATTGCATCCTGTCCCTTGGGCACTGAGCAACCGCTTCACTGATATCCCCATTTCCACATATACGGATTTAATTACTCCTGAAATCCCCCTTGGGCTGGTGGAGGGAAGGTAATTACATGATGATGTGTGTAAAGCTAGTTATGTCATTCTATTCTTATAGAACACAAGGCTGTAAGAAGAAAGGAAAAGTCTGTGTATGAGAGGAACATAAAATATTTAGTTTTGGTTTGTTTTTTAAACCTGTGTCAGATTCAGTGTATACTCATTATGTAAACTTCCATATTTTTCTTTCCATTACAAAACCTTTTCACCCAGTTTGTCTGAATTTATTTCTGGATGATTTAAAAAAAAAAAAAAAAAAAAAAAAGCACTACACACCTGTGGGATAAATGTCTGTACACATGTTGGACCATAGTGAGGTTTTAATACTAAAATTGTGCACATTTGAATTCAGCCCTCAATCATATCTCCAAACTTAAACACTATTCAGAAGTTACAGGAGGGGTATGCATATAGGTTGGCATGAATGAGACATTTTTTGGCTCTGGGGAAGAGCAATATTAAGTACAGCACCACTGTCTGACCGTTTCATGAACAGTTCTTGAAATACTTAAACCACCCCGTCTGTCACCAAAACAATGCCAAGTCACTGAAATCTCATTTTTCTCCATTCTGATGTTTGGTGTGAACATTACCAGAAGCTCTGTATCTGTTGCTGCATGATTTTATGCATTGTGCAGCTCTTACATGATTGGATAACTGCATGAATGTAAATATATATCCGATATAAAATATACAGTCCCCTCTGAAAGTATTGGAACAGCAAGGCCAATTGTTTTTTGTTATACACTGGACATTCGGGTTTAAGATCAAAAGATGAACAAGAATGGAATGTTCTGAAAAAGAAAAAAATCCACTGGTGTACTAACATCCAGACATGGAATGGGTCGACCAAGGATAACAACATCTGATGATAGAAACATTGTGAGAGCTGTGAAGAAAATCCCAAAATCAACAGTCAGTGACATCACCAACATCCTCCACAGGGCCTCCGTTACTTCATCAATACTTTGCTTGTTATCTGGTGGAACGAGAAGGCATTTCTTTCTTATCTCCTCAAACATGCGATGTATCTTGAAGAAACTGTCTGTGGTATTGACATGCTCATTCTTATTACTTTAATAATACTTCACTAGAAAACAGCAGCCTAAAGTAGGTATACGGTGTCTGTACTTAGAAATACAGGGTCTGAATCTGCAGGATTCTGTAGAACTGCAGCTAACCCCTCCTTTCCTCTCTCCTAGAATATTCTGGTGTCCACAGATAAAGAGAAAGAGAGTAAGGGGGGGGCTGTCCTCCCCAAGATACACTGGCAAGTAGTCCTCAGCAAGTTGTACCACCTCTTCCTTCTTGGTGTGACCTGTCAGTCTCACATCCCGCTGTCAGTTCAAACAGTCTGGCAATGACCTGTTAACCCTTTATCTCCACTTACGCACAGGTGCATGCTCATCAGTACCACTCATTCTCCCGACTCCACCCTCATTCCCAAACCGGACCTTGACCACACCCTGTGCTGCAACAAGGGCAAACATGACCTGTGAAAAGAGACATGAGAAATTCTGGCAGTGTTAAATTGATCTTTTTTCTTTTGTTCTTGAATTGTTTTGCTTATATAAAATGATAGGATTTGATAAAAGCAAGAATACATAACATGTGAATGTGGATATATGAAAGAGAGAAGGGAACAAATAAGCAGGTACAGTTTTTGCACAGCTGGCCTGTTGGGTAATGTGTGTTGACATGTGTGTGGGTATTTGAGGCCCTGACCAATCTGACCGGTTGCCCGTCTGTCACTGCAGGCGAGACAAGACAGCCACACTTGTCAAACCACATAACGCTTGGAGTTGTACGCTCATGCTCATGGAAAGCAAATAATTGTAAATGCTACAAAACATTACACAAAACTTAAAGGTTTCATCTTTTCTAATAAAAGCATGATCCTCAGCCGACCTCCATAACAGCTGATACTCACAATCCCCGCCTCAGCTGCCAGAGTTCTGATTTCTGCATGTTTATGTTTTTATGAGGTCGGACGTAACCTCTTGAGCTGTTTGCATCGACTTCATTTAATAAAATGCAAACCTGTGTCCTCCTGTCTGCAGGTCATGACAGAAGACTTCACATGGATCCAGCAGGTGTTAATGCAATATGCCAAGCTGTCACAGCTCAGGTTCCTCAATCAAATCACTGTTAAATCCAGTACCCGCTGTGCCTTCCACACAGACAGAACAGTCCAAATCAGCCTCCATCTTTACTAAGCTTGATGTTTGTGCTTCATAAAATTGATTAAAAGCCAAAGATGGTGTTTAACACAAAATCTGTTTAATATTAATATACGGTGAAGCCTGATAATTGGCGTTATCAAAGCCTCTTCTGTGTTTCAGGCATTTGTTAATGATGTCTTCTGGGAGAAGTTGATGAAGCCTGCATTGAAGACATTGTGATCCCCCCCCCCCCCCCCAGGAAATCGGAATATCATATGTAGCACATTAAAATGTCTTGCATAAACTCATGGCCAAAGCTAAGAAGTATGCGTTTCACAATCTCTAAGTCAATTCCATGGTAAACCTTATCAGCAACGACTCTTAAACATTTTTAAACACTCTGAACTCAAACTGCACTGTTGAGTGTTGAAGTGGTTCATTCCCAACATCGAGGATCCACAGTAAAATTTAACCCGGCTGTGGATCAGGTGGTAGAGCGGGTTGTCCACTAATCGTAGGGTTGGCGGTTCAATTCCCAGCCCACGTGACTCCACATGAATGGTAAATGGCTCACTTATATAGCGCTTTTATCCAAAGCGCTTTACACTGTGTCTCATTCACCCATTCACACACACACCAATGGTAGCAGAGCTGCTGTGCAAGGCGCTAGCTGGCCATCGGGAGCAACTTGGGGTTGCATGTGCAGTCATGTGGGCCGGGAATTGAATTACCAACCCTACGATTTGTGGACAACTCGCTTAACCACCTGTGCCACAGCCGCCCCGATCACAGTGACTCCACATGCCAAAGTGTCCTTGGCATGAATCCCAAGTTGCTCCCAATGGCAAGTTAGTGTCTTGCATGGCAGCTCTGCTACCGTGTGTGTGTGTATGTGTGTGTGTGTGTGTGAGAATGGGTGAATGAGACAGTGTAAAGTGCTTTGTAGAACCACTAAGGTTTAAAAAAATAAAAAAATAGCACTATATAAGTGCAGACCATTTACCATTCTCTTCACAAAAGCTCAAACCAGCTGAGAGGAGCTATGACATATCAGAAACAGAGCATTACTTGTTGTAGTGTCTCATCCTGATTCTCACACACACAGACGGCACCTACAGCACTTCATAGACCTGGAGGGAAACCGTACTGAGGTATACATCTGGGTCCCCCGCTCAAGACATCCTCGAGCTGATGCTAATCGTGGAATTTGTGAAACAAATATGTGAGTTTATTCCATAGTCCAATGCCATCTTAAACTAAGCTGAGTTACAGAGGACATGATGTGGAGGGAGGAGAGGTGGAGTTGGGATGTGAGATGACATCAGAATTTGTAAGTGGCATTGCAGTGCAAAGCACAGTAGTGCTCGAATCAGAAAAAAGAACGATAAAAAGCTTCGAGCTCGCTTGAGTCCCAAGTCAGATATGAGCAGGAAATTGTGTATGAATGTGTGATTTGGATCAAAAGATCCAATAAGAAAACTTTATCACTTTATCATTGCACATCAAATTGACCTTACATTTACACCATGTGTTGTTTAAGCGGTCATTTAACATTCCTTAGGTTATGTATAATTGACCCTAAAACCCTGTACATAGATTTATTGCCAAAGATTTAAATAGCTCAAGAACTAGGAATAGTGTGCTCAAGTTATCAAATAAATGTGTAAAATTTTAGACTCCAGCAATGGCATAAAGTTCAGAAACTCTTGTTTAGTTTTTTTGTTTTTTTAGTTATTATTATTATTATTTTTATTTTTCAGGCCCTACATTAACAAGTGTCACATCAACAGGCGGTCTGATGTAATAAATAGATAAATAAATAGAATATCGCAATGTAAAAGAAATAAATGAAATAAAGAGAAATGATCTCAGAACGTGTAAAACAGTCTGAAATATGTGGAAACTAAAAAAAAAAAATTAAAATACAGTGCCTTGCGAAAGTATTCGGCCCCCTTGAACTGTTCGACCTTTTGCCACATTTCAGGCCTCAAACATAAAGATATAAAACTGTAATTTTTTGTGAAGAATCAACAACAGGTGGGACACAATCATGAAGTGGAACGAAATTTATTGGATATTTCAAACTTTTTCAACAAATAAAAAACTGAAAAATTGGGCGTGCTAAATTATTCAGCCCCCATTACTTTCAGTGCAGCAAACTCTTTCCGGAAGTTCAGTGAGGATCTCTGAATGATCCAATGTTGACCTAA
>JAFFST010047008.1:40547-50547 GCA_022414735.1 Noturus placidus | reverse complement strand
GTATTGTGTTGTTTAAAAAAATGTACGTATTTTCTTTGCGTTATTCGAGGTTACAACACTGCATCTTTTTGTTGTTTGTTATTTTGACCATTTTCTCTAAATAAATACCCTAAATGACTCAAATATTTTATTTTGAAATCGGGAAAAAATGTTGTCAATAGTTTATAGAATAAAACAAAAAATGGTCATTTTTTATGATTTTTTTAATAAACCTGTGTTTTGTTTGCAATAGTTAAAAAATAAAGACAATTTTTCACAGCTTTCTTTGCTCATATTTCATAAGAACGCCAATATTAATACATTGTACACACACACACATATATATATATATATATATATATATATATATATCGATCAAATAAAGCTACCTGAACACTGTAACCATAATATTACCACTAACTAGTCCAAACTGGTACCAGCTAACACTCTACACCATGTAGCTTAGTTAGCTATCCTGCTTTTGAATATTATTAATTATAAAGGGGAGGTTTATTTCACAAAATTTTGTCTAACGATGAAAGAAGAGACATTTTGGTTACTGTAACCAGCAGCAGTTGCAGAACATGACCAAAAATTAACAACTATGTTATTGTTAGTGACTTATTGCCTGAATTGAATAATAGCGTGAAATGTACTAAATAAAGGAAGACTTGAGTGTAATTCTGTATTCTCTGTATCGTATAGAAATAATAATAATAATGTATAAATGATAATGTATTCTCTGTATCATATGTAAATATAGATCATTTAATTTTTTATCCTTTCTAAAACAACTAACAACAGAAAAATACACAAATATACACAAAACGTATGTGTTTCCTTTGAAAACTGCTTGTGCTCTTCACACTGTACACTGGCCTGGTAAAAATCCACCATTTTGCTTAGGCTTCCCGTAATTTCCTATAACACCTGTATAAATTTCATATTAATCCTGGATATGTCGAAGAACACGTAATACGTCTGAGTGCAACGTTAATTCCACGTGTGCTACATGTATTATCCCAAGTGCCTCACGTTGTGCAGCTCGTTAGCTTTCCAGAATTTCATGCTTTATAGCCACACAGCCAAAGCCATATTTCTTCAGCTCGCCAAACAATTACGTGTTTTTAAAAGGTTCTCGTTTGAAGTCCAGTGATTAGTTTTAATGCTACAAAGTTTGAGAAAACAGTCCCAATATTTCCCCTCTGTGCCAAGAGCTCTGTTATGAGGTCACCAAATTGTAGATCATACTGGAAGACAAGAACGGAAAATGATTACATTCAGCTCATACATATAAACACAATTCATAAGAACACTTTCACAAGAAAAGCAGGAATAATAACAATAATAATAATAATAATAACAATAATAATAATAATAATAATGTCGCAATTCAATACTACAGAGATAATGTGAAAGCACGAGCCGCTGATTAAAAAGCAGTTTAAAAACATAAAGCACAAACAGACTGAGGGCATTTACAGTCAATCAGCAACCACACACTCTGTGTATACTGTATGCTGTAGCCTTATCATTTCCCTTCACGGGAACTAAGACGCCCAAACACAAAGACACAAATTATTTTCTTATGCTACATGCTATTTATTATAGTTAACCTCTACTACAGCAAACATATATTTATCAGTAAAGGAATAATAATAATCATGTTTGTTTTAAAAAATAAATAAATTCCATTATTCAGACATGACTTGAGAAGGTTGTAGCATTGCAGTGGCGGTGTTAATAGCAGACACTCACCAGTAGAGATAATAGAAGAAGGAAAGCACGAAAAAGGACATCTTGCACCACGCCTCTTTCTGACAGAACTTAAGCGTGTCATCGTTCATGACACTCGCTGGGTCATAAAGCAGCTCCTTGGTGTCTGTTGGGCTGTGGAAGTACCTGCCGAAAACGGGGAAGAACACACGATGGGTAGCACACAACATTAGATCATTTCCCTCTTGCAGGGAAATACTCCACACAATCACAACTTTTGGTTCGAGTTCCCTCAACGCACTCAGCTGGAGATGTAAATGTGCAATCAGGGTTCAAACTATACTAAATCTCCTGTAAGTTCCCAGCTGGAGTCGTTCACTGTCAGAGCAAAGAGAATGTGACATAACATCTGTGTGTTACAATCTACTGCAAAGCACAACGCCTTCGAAAAATATATATCATGGGGTACTGTGATAAAGAGAGTTTGAAAAACTCAATAATTTCATATTTTCACCACATCTGCAATGTTTTATGTCATTTCCACATGTAATTTACCAATATTGGGAGTATATAACATAATTATAATCATCATTTTTAACCTTTTGACCCCTGGGTAAAGGTAACTGGATTTAAAAAGGCGCTTCAGGAAGCTGCACTGCTTTTACTATCATTTTATGTCCTTTCATTTCGTTTCACTGTTTGCAAAGGCATGCACCACCAGTTATACCTGCCCTTTTCTAGCAAGGGGTTAAAGGTGACTTCGATAAACATTGCTGCTGTTAGTTTAGGCATGTAAAATATACCATATAAAATGTTTACAAATATATAAAAATATAATAACTTTCCAACGGATGGAAAGTTAAGGAAGATCTCAAGGTCTTGTTTCTGAGGTTGGTCGGGTATATAATTCCGGTTAAAATGCAGTAAGAGAGACAGTTTGGACAGATTTTATGTTACCCTTACTCTGGTCCTTCATGAGCGAGCCAGCATCAGAAGCCATATAGTATCTTGTATAGTATCTACCAACAATTAACATGTTGTAAAAAACTATAAACGTGGTTAAATAATGCAATAATACCACAAAGGCTTGTACATTAACAACTAGTAAATATTCACAGTAGTGTCAAAGGCACAGAACTACAATACCCATCAGCCACTGCACCACACCTGACCTGCACCTGAATCATTCTGTGGGATAATGAGCACTGTGTATATAAGTCCTGTCCTGTGTACAGTGTTTTTCCATTGTTCCGCCTTGCCCTCAGTCCTCGCCCGTGAATATAGTTCACCTCGTTTTCCGTTTCTGTTTGAGTAACCTAGCAATAAAATGCAGAAGAAAGCTGACCCCAAAACACAGGAAGACAAACAAGCAGACCAGACCAAACGGTCAGATGATCAGCTGACTGGTGAAAACAACAAAGCAACAAGTGCAAGGTTCTGGACTGGTAGGTGGTGTGGTGAGAGTCGAGGCGTAAGATCATGAGAATTGTAGCCTACAACTTTGGGAGGTGCAGACACTGGTATAACAATCAGTTCTTCACATATATTTATAACATAAAAAGTAAGGGGCAAAGCAGAAGTATCAAAAAGTATCACGCTTTTAACCCTAACCCTAACACTCCTCATCTATCACTCTTTTAACCCTGTCTTTTAACCCTAACACTCCTCATCTATCACTCGTTTAACCCTATATCTCACTCCCCATGGCTCACGCTTTTAACCCTAACCCTAATTCATGGCTCACTCTTATAATCCATGTATCACTCTTTTAACCCTTACCCAGCATGCTCTGTTAGTGAGTTTAAAGCTGTAAGGGGTTTTGTTGTTGTTGTTTTTTTTTTTAAACCAAATTAACACAATGGCACTGTCCATGTGATGTGCATGCATTCACTTTCAGTAAATGAGAGGACTGCTTCCTTTAAAACGTTTGACAGTATATATCCATCCATCCTCTACCTCTACTGCTTACTCCTTTATCAGGGTAATCGCAGGGCACAATCACACACCCATTCATACACTATGGACACTTTGGACACGCCAATCAGCCTACCATGCATGTCTTTGGACTGGGGGAGGAAACCAGAGTACCCAGAGGGAACCCCCAAAGCATGGGGAGAGCCCCCGATTCACGGGGAGAACATGCAAACTCCGCACACACATGGTGGGAGTTGAACCACTGACCCTGGGGGTGTGAGGCGAACATGCTAACTAAGCCACCGTGCGCCCCTTGACAGTGTATATAGAAAAAATATATTTCAAGAAAATATATATAAAATATAAATATAAATAAATTTCAAGAATGCGATTATATTTGACATTTCCAGCTACCAGTATCTACACACAGCATGTGGAAAACTCAACCATTTCTTCAGGTTTCCCGATTATTGTATACAGTCGTTATAGGGGTGTGCCATCACACTTCCAATTCTGATTGGTTAGACCATGGTATCAATTATCAAAAGTGATTCTTTTCTATTAAGGCATAGTGAATTTTTGTTTCATTTTTCACTTCCTATAACAATTCAAGCTTTAGATACCGCAAACAATTTTGAGTGGCACTAAGCATCAATAACAATTTGCCTGAAAATATAATTTTTTGACAAAATCAAAATCAGCTCAGATGTTTACCTCCATGTGTTGTAGAAAAGCAGAGGGATGTTGAGGCCCACAGTTAGCCACTCTTGAGCACACATGAACATGATACAGAAGAGACCATGGATTGAATACTCTGGAAGCACCAGCTGGTGGAAGGACAGACAAACAGTGATCATTACCATTACAGTGGATTTTATGGTAACCCAGTAGCCTAGAACAATTGAACAAAAGTACAACAGTAAACTTTATAAATAGACTTACTGTTTCATATATTTTATATTAAATATAAGTGGCATCTTTGGTATGTGAGAAAAATGCACTTGATCTTTAGCACACAGCCTCAGAATCTAACCCTCAACATGCCTTTCAAGTTTTGTGCATATCCATCATGTGTTATAGCTGTGTGAGTAAATGAATGGAATAATTCATAGGTAGACAGCAGCCACAAGCTTTATAAATGTCCACAGATTTTAAATAATACAATTTCAAAGATCTGGCAAAAATCCTAGGAATAGGAATCTAGAGGAACCTATTATTCAAGTTTTGTGATCATTCCTCATTTTTAACCCTTTCAAATGCCTGCTCAAATCTGATTGTCTGGCGGTGGCCATGTAATTTTGTTCAATTCTCAATGTGAACACAGTGGACTGTACACTCAAAGGTTAGCAAGAAATTTGAGACTGTCAGGACAGAACAGTCAGAATACACCATGGGCTACAAACATGGTCGTTATGGACCACACATTGCAAGACACACGCCATATCATGCTCACAGTTACCTGATTTCTTACCATAAACACCCATTCATAATCATTACCGGCATTTTATATATATATATATATAGTGATAGTGTGTGTAAACGTCATATATATATATATATATATATATATATATATATATATATATATGACGTTTACACACACTATCACTGCACAGTAAATGCCTTTTGACATTCAGGGTTTTCCTAGGTCCTGGTTATCCTGTTTGTGCCTCGCTTGTCCCATTTTGTGTTTTTGACCCTGATCTTGCTTCATGTATTGGATTTCTATACCTGGAATTTCATTAAAATTACCTTCATGTGCATCTGTCTACTTTCTACCTTATGACTTTGCAGACAACATGGATGCAGCAGTAGAGCCTGATTAGCAGGACAGCTGATGGAGAGCAGAGGCATCAGCTTGCAGACCTCAGTGCCACGGTGAATCTCCTTTCTCAAGCTCTTGCCTACAGCACTTTGCTCCACATTCCAGTTTTGGAAGCCAGCACACCGATGCCAGCATCACACAAATTCTCAGGTGACACATCCCTCTGCAAGGGCTTCTTACTGCAATGCTTGATGTATTTTGACACGATGTATTCTGAGCCAAAAATTATTGCACGCTTCATGAACATGCTCAGCAGCAAAGTGCTGTAGTGGGCAATGGTGGTGTGGGAATAAAGGGGCGTGTACATAACCTTGTATGAGCAATTCCTAGAGGTGTTCCTAGGCGTGTTTGATCATCAGAACAAAAGCAATTGCTGAGCAGCGCCTGACAATAAACCAAGGTGTGCGACAGGTCATGGGGTTTGCTTGAGTTCTGTAACTGTGGAGGGCAGTAGATGGAACGATGCAGCCCTGAAAGTTGTGTTTCGCTTATGTCTTCACCTGGACGTGTTAACTGAAATGGCATACTGTGATAAACCGCTCGCTCTCAATTCCCACATTAATTTCGTCATCCTCCTTGATCACCTACTCCACAGACGTTGCCCCTACTGGGAGGCTGGGGTCACCCATGGAGCAATCGCCAGCTTGTATTGTGAACAGTAGGCTTTGGTGGTATATATTCAGGCCCACCAACAGGGGTGCATCTGCCCATTCGCATCTCCTGCCTCTGTGGGTTTCTTCTTGGTGGAAAAGAAAAAAGGTGGTCTCCAGCCATGCATCGACTATCAAGGCCTAAATCAACAGTCAGTGTATAGTAACCTCTGCCTCCTGTCCCAGAAGTCCTTGACATCCGCCCAGACCTTCATAAATTGGACATGTGCAGTGCTTAAAACATGGTGGGGGATAAATGGAAAGCAGCATACAGCACTACCTCTAGCCACTAGAGTACTGTGAGATGCCATATGGGCTCTCTCGCACTACTTCAGCCGTTCAATGCTTAATGAACAACATCCTACAGGACATGTTGTGAAAATACCTTATAGCATATATCGGAGGAGCGACCCATCATTTAGTGACCCGTTCTGCTTCATGGGTGTCATCAACTGGGAACTGGACCAGGCCTTGCACCCGTCAGAAACGCTTCTCATTTAAATAAAAAAATATATTTTGGTCTCATCCATCCACAAAACATTTCCCAATAGCCTTCTGGCTTGTCCACTTGATCTTCAGCAATGTTCTTTTTGGAGAGAAGTGGCTTTCTCCTTGCAACCCTGCCATGCACTCCATTGCTGTTCAGTGTTCTCCTGATGGTGGTCTCATGAACATTAACATTAGTTAATGTGAGAGAGGACTTTAGTTTCTTAGAAGTTACCCTGGGTTCCTTTGTGACCTCACAGACTATTACATCATCCACTCCTGGGGAGGGGAACAATGGTCTAACATTTCCTCCATTTGTACACAAGCTGTCTGACTGTGGATTGGTGGAGTCCAAACTCTTTAGAGATGGTTTTGTGACTTTTTCCACCATGATGAGCTTCAACAACTCTTTTTTCCTGAGGTCCTCAGAAATCTCCTTTGTTTGTACCATGATACACTTCCACATACACGTGGTGTGAAGATCAGACTGCTGTAAAGCTAGATTCCTGTTCTTAAATAAAACAGAGCACTCACTCACACCAGAATGTCATCCCACTGACTGAAAACACCCGAATCTAATTTCACCTTCAAATGAACCTGCTTAAAGCACCACTGTATATACTGTACATTGCCCTCATCCAACTGGCACACGATATGATGAGTTTGGTTTCAATAATCATATTCTTATTAAAGCCCTATGCCCTGTCCTCTATATACCATGGCACTGTGTTCAACAAGGCAAAATCAGCCATGTTTTGCAGAAATGTTGAGTACAAAGCAAGAATCATGAGGACAGGCAACTTCAACACACTTATTTTTTGTCTCGTGTTCAATGTCAGCAGGGAGCAGTATTTTCAAATAACCACAACACAGTTTGGTTGGCATACATACATCTTATAACTGAATACATGAAAACAATTCAGACTACAGACTGCTGGGGACGGCTTTAATTAATGGGATGCTGCTGACAGAATCGAGCTCCAGAGTCCAAGAACTTCAAGGGTCTATCAAGTGCACTTTCCTCTCACTACTCAGGATTACAGGGATGTGAATGAGTGGCACTTCATGCCTCATTTACCTAATAAGTGACTACTCACCTGCTACTCTCTCTCTCACTCTCTCTTTCTAGTTCTATTTCTGAATCCCCACTAGCTGCTTTTTTTAGTGCTCAACAATTAACAGGTTTTTTTCCTGCTAATTTATACTTGTGGCAAAATATCCTCATGCACTGGGTGTCAAAAGAGCTCCTAGTCTTCAATTACTGTCTTTTTCTTTTAACAGTAGCAATAATTAATCACAACAAGTAAGTACACACATTTTCTCCTTGAAGGACTCCTATGCTCAATATAGGACTGCATGTGAACTGATTATTCCATGAAGTTGTTCAGACTTTGCATTCCTTTGAGAAATTTGTCACTGAAGCAGTGGCATCTTCCAGGTTGGAAAATGAAGTTAAGTGTAGTAACACTAATGCTACAAACTACTGTATACTATACTAACAAAAAAAAGTAAGTACCGGTACACATTTTTAAGCCAGTAACAAAAGATCTATATAAGGTTCCATAAACAATATGAATTAAATATAAAGCATTTTTGTTCACTATTAATCTTTTAATGAAAAAAAATTATTTTATTTCCTTCTTTATGATCACAGAAGTGTTGGGTCCGTGTCCACCTTTGTCAAGTTCGAGACTAATCAAGTCAAAAATGGCCGAGTCCACAATGTAATTAAATTGAAAAAATATTTGAAATTGCAATTATAAATTAAATACTGAGCTGTTAAATGAATATTTCAACCTTCACAAACCAATGGTAACATAAAGCGTAACAGAAAATACCACTTTTTTATCTTACCATTGCCATTTAATATTTTTATTTCATGTCATCGGCACCTCAACTATTTTCAATGTAAAATAAAATAGACTTCACTATATGACATATACAGCGAGGTGAAAAAAAGTATTTGATCCCAGTGCATTCAACTTTTCATTTAAAAGGGATTTATTTAATCAATCAAGAAAAATATATTAGGACTTCAAAACCGCAACAACAACAAAAAAAAAAGCTTACAAATTCAACAAAAACATTATTATTGATGCGGAATTTACACATGGACGGATCTTCATAAAATGCTGCGAAGTCAATCATCATTGTCACATATTTAGTCGATGAAGCCTTTGATCGCCAGCAAAAAAAAAGATTCACAGCTCTTCAGTGGTTCACATTTCAAATCAGTATCCTGAATACAGCAAGGATAAAATAAGAGAAGATGTTAGTCTACACTGATGCATTCATTCACATTCATCGTGATGACAACTGTTCTCATTCTCAAGACTGCGGATTGTAATTTTTCTTTTTAGTATTGTCATGGAATGAAGGCTGAGACAGATGTAGTTGCGGTTAGGCGTTTTATTAGAATAACAGGCAGAAAAAGCCAAAACATGAGTCACAATCGAGAACTGGAAATGGGCAGAGGTCAGGTAATGTACGAACAACAACGCCAGGGAGAATCCAATATATACAAACTAGGGAACAGAATGAGATCGAGAACTGGAGAATAATAAAACAAAACAACACACGCTGGACAGTACATCACACTGAACAAGGAAACACAAGGGTAACAGTTTATATATATAAACCAATCAAGGGGCAAACTGAGTCCAGGTGAGCGTCATTGGGAAACACAAGGGAAACAGCCAATGACAGGACATGGGAGCAAGGAAATAAGTATGGGTAAATGATATATATTTTATTAACTAGATGTCTAAAGTGTATGCAAAAGTGTACAGTGTGTTACTAGTCATAAGGAACAAAAAACTAACTAGCAGCAGACACCTCAGGAGTCACCTCAGATGACATGCCCATAAACACACCAAAGCCATCATTTCATTGCTGTGATATGGGATTTTGCAAATCAGAAATACATTTGGCCATGTTTGAGCAGATTGGTTGGAAGATGATGGACAAGTAGTGAAAAAAACAGTTTATGACATCATTCAAAATGGTGGACAGTCAACATGGCTGACGTAATCCAAGTGAAAATGAAGTTTTCAATTAATTTCAAAAATCACTGACAGGACGTACACTCGATATTTTTAATGTTGGTGTGCGTTCACTTTGTCTTATTCCAGGGAATCATAGGGAAAGTAGAAGTGTGAATGTAATACAAGTCCTTCAAATGATCTAAAGAAAAACATACAGTGGGGGAAAATAAGTATTTGATCCCCTGCTGATTTTGTATGTTTGCCCACTAACAAAGAAATGATCAGTCTATAATTTTAATGGAAGGTTTACTGGAAAAGTCGGAGACAGATTAACAACAACAAGATTTGATGGTACATGGCTCCGTCCATCGTCCCTTTGATGCGGTGAAGTTGTCCTGTCCCCTTAGCAGAAAAACACCCCCAAAGCATAATGTTTCCACCTCCAT
>JAFFST010047008.1:26627-39584 GCA_022414735.1 Noturus placidus | reverse complement strand
CTATAATACTTCACCACTAGGTGGCACTGGAGCAAAACTTCTTGGGAACGTTTATAGTGTGGTCCTGAGTATACACAAGAAGTTTGGTGCTGATATGTGAATGTATTGCAGAGATATAACTTAGGATCCTGTATTTTGCCTTTGCGGCAAAACTGCGGGAGAACGGTTAAGATGATATGATCCAAATTTTAATCATTTTTTGGTGCAATTTGTAGGAGGAGTAGAGAAAACACTGATAGATTAAGCAGGGGTCTTCAATGTTTTCCAGGCCAAGGACCCCCAAACTGATGGCGAGATGGAGCGGGGACCCCCTAATTATATATATTGTATAAAATTGTGTTATATCAAACTGGTACCAAAACTTTCGCGACCCCCATGCAGTACCTCCGCGGACCCCCTAGGGGTCGCGGACCCACTGTTGAAGACCTCCGGATTAGAGCATCTAATTAGACAGAAATGGATGTCATATGGTACATTGAATTGGCCAAAGTTTGTCCTGTTGGTGGTGCTAGAGCTTTGGGAGCATGAGGCCCAGATTTGGTGTATGTGTAGCTGAATGTGTCCTGAAGCTGTGTACCAAATTTCATAACTTTTTACCACACTGTTCACTGTTCTATGGGCTGGCATAGACACCCTAGCCAGAATAATAATAATACTAAGCAGAAAAACAATGGGTGCCTAATGAGAGCCTTGCATTCTGTCATTTTTGTCTGCATGGTCTGAAGATTCAAGATTTTCAGTAAAATTGGTCAAACGGTCTAGCGGAATTTGAAAATGTAGGTTTTCAAAGCATTTCAAAATGGCTGCCAGCAAGTTCGGTCAACCATGGCATAATTAGTATCACTGTTCTTGGCATGACTCGAGGAATCTATCAAGATCAGTCTCATGACAATAGGCTACAGTAATCAAACGCTATTAGCATTTCTTTTTTTTTATTTCATACATTAGCTAATAGGCTACCTATTGTTTCTGTCACATGCATACTGCATATTACTGTAAATACAGAATATAATGATAATATAATATAATTATATCACACAGTAATAATCTTACATTCAGATGTTTGTTAAAAACCAAGTATATACACCAAATTTTTCTAAACCATTTCATCAGGCAGCATTTATCTTAACAAGCTATCAAGCTTAATCAACAAAACATTAACTAGCGGCAGGCTAACAACTGAATACCAAATAAATTAACCCCATTAGCTGCAATATTAACATATTTAACATTTTACTGTTTCTACTGAACCACAATGTTTGTCATTTCTTTTAAAAATCAATAAAAGTTCAGCGATACTTACCCATGAGGAAAGTCCATCCTGCCGAACCAGTCCATTAAGTTCTCACGCACAACATTTTTCAATTCTTCACGCTTTTCTCTCTTTCTCTTTATTTATTTTAGTTATATTAAATAAATAAATATGCCTATGATATGAATAATAAAATGACTAAATGCAGCAATATATACAATAAATGTCAATATATTGTGAAATTATTCAATCAATATGTAATTGTGGAATCACAATTATGAAATATTAAGTATTATTATTATTATTATTATTATTATTAAAAGAGCATTATGAAAAAAGTAACCTTTATGTAATAAAAATAACATAATTGAGCATGACAAAATATGAATTAGTTATTTAATTTTGTTTAAGTGATATTGCACAGTTGTTGTTTTTTTACCTTACGGTTTGGCAAATCAATTTCAAAACCATCAAACGCCTTATATAATGCATAATATTGAACATAATTCCTGATATGTTGTGTTTCTTCAGATTTTGCAGTCTTGTTACATTCCAGTCTCATTTCTTGCAAGACAGCTACACAATTTTACACCAAATGGATCCATTTTAGATTGAAATCCATCCTGATCCCATAAATACATCCAACTTTATTTAAACAATTCTTTATTTTTGTTATCCCATCACATGCCAGACCAGTCTGGGAGACCTGCCAATGCCTGCTGACCTGCCAGCCAAACCAAGCTGGTCAAGCTGGGAGGCAAACTGGCTAACCTACTAGACCACACTAACACCAGCTAGACCAGGCTGGGAGACGAGTTAAACCAGCCTAATCCAGCTAAGACCAGTAAACCATTTTAGGCTGGTCTAAACTGTTTTTTCAAGCAGGGATTATGGGAAGAAACATTATAGCCACAACTGAACTAAGGGCTGGAGTAAATAATGTAGACATTATTTTGGTAGTAAACACCTAGTAACCTAGCTTAAAGCACCTAGAGGTTCTAGTTTAACCACAATATATAAAATCATAACGTGCATTTGTGCTCAAAGCTGCCATGATCTGATATGTCTCATTAAACATTGAATAGACAGATATGGTATAACCGGATATTTTACCTTTCGGAGCAGACAGCATATTCGCTCAATATTCCGAAGTCTTTCACGCTGTGGAGAGTAACAAAGACATGTTAAGTCAGATCTGTCCATCACCCTCATTTCAGCAAATCTGGCCATTTGTCTCTAATTCTGCTTCCTGCATAAAGCAGAAATTTAAACACCAAGAGAGAATGTAAAATAAGTTCCTATTCCTGGCAGAATTTCAATTTATCCAATAACCTCAATCCCTCAGCGATGATGCAGTTCTTACTCGTGCTGCACTCAACCCTGACACAGTTGGACAAGAAAAGCACATCATGATACTTTTTATTGATTACAATTCAACATTTAACAGAACTGTACCAGCTAAACTGACATTAAAGGGAAGTAGGCTGGCAGCTCCATCTCCAATTAGGTATTGGACCTTCTGTCTAACAGACCCCAGACGGTAAGTTTTGGCCACACTGACAGTAATTATGGGAATTCCCCTGGGCTGCAGCCTCAGCCCCCTGCTGTACATTCTGTTCACCCATGACTGTAGCCAGATACAGCATCAGCAATATCCTCAAGTTTGCAGACGACACAATGAGTCTGCTGAGAGGAGGAAGATTCTAGACCTGTCCACATTGTGGTCAAAAAAATACTAACCTGACTCTGAAGGTCAGGAAGACCAGAGGGGCTTACATTCCTGTCAACATCAATGGTTCACCTGTGGAAATTATCAGCAGCTTTAGATATCAGACTCCTAATCTTTTCCCCTAAACATCAGCAGCATCCTCAGAGAGTCAATGTCTGTCCCTTCTTAGGAGACATAAGATGTTGCGTGGTCAACTTACACACTAGAGAGTGTCCTGATTGGGAACATCACAACGTGGTTTGGCTTTCTGAGCACAAGCAGCCATACAACCTCATTAAGAACTGCATCAACAGATCTCCCATGACGCCAGCAGATTTACTTACTCAGATGCAGGACGAGAGCCCAGTCTATAATTATGGACTCCTCTCACTGCACTCATGCCTTGTCTCCCCCCCCCCCCCCCCCCAAATTAAACACCTCCATAACATTACAAAACAGTGTTTCTTTCCACAGAACTGCTGCTTACTGGGCATTTTCTTGTTTTTCTTACCACTCTGTGTGAACTCGAGACTGTTATGTGTGAAATTCCCAGAAGATCAGCAGTTTTTCAAATACCAGCCTGCCTGGCACCAACAATCAGGACACAAGTCAAAGTTACTCCCCATTCTGATGGTTGATGTGAACATTAACTGATCTGATTTGAAACACTTAACCTGCGTCTGCATGATGTTATGATTGGATATCTGTATGAACGATCAGGCAGAGATGGTATCCTCACACCTGATTGTCATCCCATTAACTGAAAACACCTGACTATAATTTCACATACTTTTGCCACTCTGTAATATTGGATCATTTTCCTCAATAAATAAATGACCATGGATAACATCTTTGTCTCATTTGTGTAACTGGGTTTTCTTTGTCTACTTTCAGGACTTGTGTGAAAATCTGATGATGTTTTAGGACATGTATTTGCAGAAATATAGAAAATTCAAAATGGTTCATAAACTTTCAAGCACCAATGTACACTTCAAGTAAATTCAAGCATTAGTTTAATTCAGTACAAGCAATATCAAGGCCAGTAGAAGCAATATCTTCATCATTAAGTCTATTAAAAGTACTTACAGCATGGAATGGATTGCCCTGATCAATTGGGACTTTGAAGTCCGCATGGAGCTCATCAAAGGCTGTTATCTAAAAACAGAGAAAAGAACAGATCGTTAAAAATATATAAATCTATATAATATACAGTACTGTATATAAGTTTTAGGCACCCAATTTCTTTTTAGTATGCACTCCGTTATAGATTTTTTATTATATGACATCTAACCTAATTTAATCAGTACTAAAACATTTTAGATTCCTAAACATTAGCTTTCGAGCAGAAGATTCCATGTTACAGAAAAATATTAGATGTCAGTAAACAAAGCAGCATATTAAGAGGTAAGAGAAACTTTTCAGATATAAAACACACACAATGAAGGCTTCTGGGTTTCGCTGCAGAAATAAGAAGCGAGTGCGACAGTCAAAGTCTCCAGAAGAACCGTGACTGGTTCTGTAACACGCTCGAGGACACTTACAGCACATGTCCTTATTAAACTGCACTAAATGTACCGGAGACTACTATTATTTATTTATTTATTTATTTATTTTGTCTCAACAAATACTGACTTTGTTTCATGTACTATTGTTTACTGTACTTTACGATATTTTTTTTAATGGAGAAACATTTCATTTAATTATTTTGAAGGCATCACCACTCTAAGTGGCAAATGGCGCACTTATATAGCGCTTTTATCCAAAGCGCTTTACACTGTCTCATTCACCCATCACACACACACTCACACACCAATGGTAGCAGAGCTGCCAAGCAAGGTGCTAGCTTGCCATTAGGGGCAACTTAGGGTTCAGTGTCTTGCCCAAGGACACTTCGGCATGTGGAGTCATCCGGGCCGGGATTCGATTAGTGGATTAGTGGACAACCCGCTCTATCGACTGAGCCACAGCTCTACAGCATTATTTCGCATGGGCCTAAAATTTTTTTTTTATATTTATAAATAATGTGAAAAATATGGCAGCACGGAGCGCAAGATTGTTAGCTAATGTTCACAACAAACACCAGAATGAAGAAAAAGTGTGATGGTGATGGAACCAATGGTTGGTGGTCCAAAACACGGATTTTCACACACACACACACACACACCAGCCTCTAGAATTTATACAGAATAGTACAAAAAATTTTAATTAAATAAAACATCCAGTGAGCAGAGGGTCTGCAGGCTGAAACACCTCGTTTTTGATCAACGAGATCAGAAGAGAATGATCAGACTGGTCTGATCTTACCGGAGGTCTATAGTATATACTCAAATAATCACTCTTTGCAACCGTGGTGAGCAGAAAAGCATATCATAGTGCAAAAATTCATCTTGAGGTGAATGGACTATACAGCAGAAGACCATGACAATGTTCTACTTCTGTAAGCCAAGAACAGGAGATTGAAAAAAAGACCTAGTGATTATATATTTATTTTCAACTGGACAACTGTACAAAGCCTGTGCTTGTGATAGCCTCAAATTCCTGTTCATGATATCCCTCAGGAACTCGACGTGGTCTTCTGTTGCAGCCCATCCACCTCAAGGTTTGATGGTTTGTGCATGAGAGATCATTTGAGTTACTATAGTTGATTAGATGTTTTGCACTGTGTGTATTATGTTATATATAATTGAAGAAATGTATTCAAGATGCTGAATTAGAGTAATCTAATCATGAAACATCAACTGTGTGACATTCCAGTGTTTGATTCCTTCCCATTCGCACCACATTGCAGTGTTGGAGCTGTAGATACGTTAAATCTCACCGTTTCAAATTTGAATTGTTTCGACTTCCCTACCTCTTGTATTTCAGCATGGCCAGATGTTTGTTCTGCCCAGCTCTGATGGAGTTGGAAGAAAGATATGATGAATGCGAAATATATTTGGGCCCAGAGCAGTTTGACGAATTCTGACAGAGCTTTGTCCTAACTGCAGCATAACGCTGATTTCTCACTGACGTGTGAAGCTTGCAGGCTAGGAGAATACTGCTGACATTACATTCCTCTTACAGTGCGTGGTCATAGCAGGGAGTAGAGCAAACAGTATATATGCTGCTGAGCAATCTAAGAAGAAAAAGATTCCTAAATACAAGTATATACCTTCACATAAACTGGGTGAACTTTGACCTCAGTGCCAAGGCATGAAATCCAAGCAGTTACTTTCAGTTAGCTTAAAACTCCGGTAATGCCTGGGTCTGTATGTACTCCCTTATCTGGGCAGTCCTAACAGCAGGTGATGAGCCAGACAATGTGTTTGATACAGTATGTGGCGCAACCTACCCTAAAGAAAAATAAAGCTACTCTGACCAGCCATCACCTACTGAAACACAGGCTAAGAGACGGTCTACCAACTGGATCAGTGCGGCCGGTCTACCAACTGGATGAGGTCTTAAATCCCGTAACAGGCTAGCCTTCCGGATCGGAAGACACCGCCATCTCAATTTCGCACATAGTCATGCAGTTTCAATGTTAGCTGAATGCTCAGTGCCCGTCAGCTATATCACAAAGGCATGTATTGCTAGTAGTGACAAGGGCATGTGCATTCACCCTCTGGTGTTGGTCCAGTACATGTTTCCTCATTTGGGATGTGCCCTTACATTAAGTGTTCTCCCTGTAAAGAGGGAAAATGTAGTGACAGACGCCTCCATATGTTGCCATCATATCAAAGTCTTAGGAATGAAAGTTGTGTCTAATTCTGCAAAATGCTCAGGGGGTCACCCACTCTAGTTCAGACTGACAACACGTAAGACGGTGGTGTCTTACATCAACCACCAAAGGTGCAAAAAACTGCAGTCAATGCTGAGGTTGACAAGTAGATGTATAAGTAGACAAATGCACAATCCCACCTCTGCCTTGAGTACATGGGGTTTGCATGTTCTCTTTGTGCTTTGGGGGTTTCTCCCGGGTTCTTGAGTTTCCGCCACTGGTCTAAGACGTGCATTATAGGCTAACTGGCATGTCCAAATTGTCCGTAGCGTGTGAATGAGTGTGTGTGTGTGATTGTGCCCTGTGATAAGTTGGCACCTTGCCCAGGGTTTCCTGTGCCCCGAGTTCCCTGCAACCCTGTGCAGAATAAGCGGTACTGAAAATGGACAGATGGAAGTTTTTATCCAAACAGTTTTCCATGACTATTCTGCATAAATTTGCCGACTATTGCATCCCTCTGCTCCGGAATACAGAATAAAACAGGCATTCCCTCAATCACTTAAAATTCATTCCATATCCTGCATTATTCATGATCGGCCATTCGATAATAATTGCATACAAATCCATCTTTCAAAAAAGTAAGTGGCCTCAGATGTGGAAAACACAAGTGGCACGTGAATAATTGAACAGCTCTCTTTAAATGTTAACAAAGATTGAAACACACTTGAACTGGGTCAGTTTACTCAGTCTGTTCCTGAAAACTGTAACCAATAATTTGATTAAAATCTTCATTAAGTCTTAATATTTAAGACCCATTTCAATGCTGTCTAATCATACAAAACATGAACACATTAGCCCCAAACTGTAGGAAAGTCATGAAAAAATAAACCAGTAGGAAATGTTCTGGGAAAAAAGTAGATTAACATTGAGCGATGTATCCAATTCCACCACAGTCTATGTTCTTGATAACATTAATTTTTTTAAAAAGGGGCATATGTAGAATGCCTAACTAATAGGTTCTTCCAACACTATTTTAATCAGCCTATACTTAATTTTTCTGTGCCCTATATTTCCCCTTCCAGTGTTCAATCTGTTCATAAGGACATCTGACTTTTATATTAATTCACTGAATGTGTCACACTCCTTTTCCATCTAGATTTCATTGAATCCTTTTTAATCAGATCATTTCAGCAGACTATCAGTAGAAATACAATATAGAAGGATCATTACAATTCAGAAAGCAGAAGGATCATTACAAATCTAAAATTGCTCAGTGTTTGAGCTTTGATCAACAGCTACAGCTGTAAGTCACTGGTTTTACAGTTATTACAACATAGATTTGTCATATTGTTCCAATGGAAAATAGTAATAGACCTGTAACAGGACAACAAACTGTAACTTTATTCCACCTAACAGCTGAAAAATGTCAGGTATAGGTCTTCAATCAGTAATGAGATCCAGTGTTTCTTCCATTATTAATGTACCTTCATCTTGGATTGCTTTTTATTATTATTATTATTATTATTATTATTATTATTATTATTATTATTATTATTATTATTATTATTATTAGGGTGCCAAGCACCAAAGGTGTGTATGCACCCTATTATCATTCAATGTTTTCTTCTTCTTCTTCTTCTTCTTCTACTTCTTCTATGGCAGCCAATAGAACTGTCCTGTACAAAGTTGTGAAATTTGGCACACTGATTGGGGAGGGTCTAAGGAACATTCTGACCAAATTTTGACCAAGTGCTGCCAACATTCTAGAGCCACCATCGGGTCAAATTTTAGCCTACTTTGGAAGTACATTTATGGTCATACCTTTTGAACCATATGTCCACAATTTAAAAGCCTGGCTCTGGGTATGGATGAGTTCACTGCACCTTACTATGGCAATTTACGCCTAATTAGATTTTCTGCCAACAGTTTTTTGCTACTCCTCCTACAAATGTTGTCCAATCATTACCAGATTTCGCACACATATTCTGAGTAAGTCTCACAAAAGTTATTAAATGAGTTTTGAATACTCCAAACGGTTTGTCTGTAATGGCCGGGCAAATCTGCTGGTGACGCTGCCAAACAGGAAGTGAGCCTGTATTTCAGCAATGAAATGTACACTGACAACAAATCTTAGCAGGCAACTTCAGGACCATGCAGCAGATTTTGTGACAGCGCCACTTACTGGTCAAACGTTACAATAAAATACCAAAAATGCTCCCATCTAACTGCCATTTCTGCTACTCCTCCTCAAAATCTCATCTTGAGACCTGTTTAAACTTGCACAGTGGGAGGAACCCCGGACTGATGAGAAAAAAAAAAACAGAAATACCTACTTACAAGAAGAAAACGTCAAAGTATCAACAGACAACACCACAGTTCACAGCAGTAGAGACAGCAGCAGTAGTAATGCCACCCTGCTGCCCATTTGTTCATCTAGACCCTTCCTCCTACAGTCTGAGAATTCCACAACTTTTTTTTACACTATATATGACTGGCTACTTCAAAATATACAAAACACAAATCTTGAAAATGTCTGGGAACTTTGAGTCCAGTCCTCAGCCAACTCTGCAGAAGGAACACAACAGTAAAGCACTAAAGAATACAATCTTACAAATTTGATCAGATAAAAAAAATGCGATTAAATGTGATTAACTGCTGCATGCATCGAGAACATTCTTTGAAGGTCTGTTTCCACTAGGTTTTTGAATATTCATGCTCTATGCTTACTTCGAGAATAGAGAAAATAAACTTTTCATTCAAAAACAATACAGAAGGCACACTGCCATGCCACATACGGATTTAATGAGCTAAAGCCATCATTGAGAATTTGAATGGCCCTTGCTGTGGTTAGGAGGCACTTCATCATTAACACTGAATTAATCTTTTAACAGTAAGCACTGCCATGAGCATCTCAAATTTACTCACTTCTTCAACAGCTCATGATAAACAGGATACTAAGCAACTTCCGTATTTGGATCTATGCACAGCATTATCTTGATGCGTCTATGTCCGATCTCACTCAAGTTAAATTTTACTATTGGTGTTAGTGCAGTATAATAATTCAATCTAAGCATGGGGTTTAAAAGGACATACAAGTGATTGAACCACTGTACTGTATATCATTTATGAATAAGATTGACTGTAATGACTGTAATGGGTATTTTCTTTAAATATGATATTTTATGATAAAGCATGCAGAATGGAACCTTCCTTTTCAGTAAATAAAACTCCAGCGTGTCCTGCAAATCACTGAATCAAAGAAAAGGCAAAACAATAATCCCTGTTAACACCCCCGTTGAGTGAGTGAGTGAGTGAGTGAGTGGGTGAGTGAGTGGGTGGGTGAGTGAGTGAGTGAGTGAGTGGGTGAGTGTGTGGGTGGGTGAGTGAGTGAGTGAGTGAGTGGGTGAGTGAGTGGGTGAGGAGTGGAGCGAGTGGGTGAGTGAGTGAGTGGGTGAGCGAGTGGAGCGAGTGGGTGAGTGAGTGAGAAACTGGGTGAGTGAGAGAGCGAGTAAGTGAGTGAGTGAGTGAGTGAGTGGGTGAGCGAGTGGAGCGAGTGGGTGAGTGAGTGAGAAACTGGGTGAGTGAGAGAGCGAGTGGGTGGGCGAATGAGTGGGTGAGTGAGTGAGCAAGTGAGTGGGTGAGTGAGTGGGTGAGCGGGTGAGTGAGTGGGTGAGTGAGTGAGTGAGTGAGTGAGTGGGTGGGTGAGTGAGTGAGTGAGTGAGCGGGTGAGTGAGTGAGTGGGTCGGTGAGTGAGTGAGTGAGTGGGTGGGTGGGTGAGTGAGTGGTGAGCGAGTGGCTGAGTGAATGAGTGGGTGAGTGAGTGGGTGAGTGAGTGAGTGGGTGAGTGAGTGAGTGAGTGAGTGGGTGGGTGGGTGAGTGAGTGAGTGAGTGGGTGAGCGAGTGGAGCGAGTGGGTGAGTGAGTGAGCAACTGGGTGAGTGAGCGAGCGAGTGGGTGAGTGAATGAGTGGGTGAGTGAGTGAGTGCGTGAGTAAGTGAGTGAATGAGTGAGTGGGTGAGCGAGTGAGTGAGTGAGTGAGCAAGTGGGTGGGTGAGTGAGTGGGTGAGCGGGTGAGTGAGTGGGTGAGTGAGTGAGTGAGTGAGTGAGTGGGTGGGTGAGTGAGTGGGTGAGTGAATGAGTGAGTGGGTGAGTGAGTGAGTGGGTGGGTGAGTGAGTGAGTGAGTGAGTGGGTGGGTGAGTGGGTGGGTGGGTGAGTGAGTGAGCGAGTGGGTGAGTGAGTGGGTGGGTGGGTGAGCGGGTGAGTGAGTGAATGAGTGAGTGAGCGAGTGAGTGAGTGAGCGATTGAGTGAGTGAGCGATTGAGTGAGTGAGCGGGTGACCGGATGAGTTAGCGGGTGGGTGAGTGAGCGAGTGCGTGAGTGAGCGAGTGCGTGAGTGGGTGAGTGAGTGAGATGGTGAGTGAGTGAGCGGGTGACTGGGTGAGTTAGCGTGTGGGTGAGTGAGCGAGTGTGTGAATGAGCGAGTGCGTGAGTAAGTGAGTGAGTGAGTGAGTGGGTGAGCGAGTGGGTGAGTGAGTGAGAAACTGGGTGAGTGAGCGAGCGAGTGGGTGAGTGAATGAGTGGGTGAGTGAGTGAGCAAGTGAGTGGGTGAGTGAGTGGGTGAGTGAGTGAGTGGGTGAGTGAGTGAGTGAGTGAGTGGGTGGGTGGGTGAGTGAGTGAGTGAGTGGGTGGGTGGGTGAGTGAGTGAGTGAGTGTGTGGGTGGGTGAGGGAGTGAGTGAGTGAGCGAGTGCGTGAGTGAGCGAGTGCGTGAGTGGGTGAGTGAGTGAGATGGTGAGTGAGTGAGCGGGTGACTGGGTGAGTTAGCGTGTGGGTGAGTGAGCGAGTGCGTGAGTAAGTGAGTGAGTGAGTGAGTGGGTGAGCGAGTGGGTGAGTGAGTGAGCAACTGGGTGAGTGAGCAAGCGAGTGGGTGAGTGAATGAGTGGGTGAGTGAGTGAGCAAGTGAGTGGGTGAGTGAGTGGGTGAGCGGGTGAGTGAGTGGGTGAGTGAGTTGGGCCTAATCTTGCCCAGGGAGATGGAAATATGGTGCGTAGGCTATGTGCAAAGAAAACAAGAACAGAGAAAACCCCAGAACAAGCTGGAGACACATCATTTCTGTATTGTGTGGAAACAAAAGGTGAAATAATGATGTATTATGGATGTTTTTGTTTTGCGTTGCAGCCCTAGACCAACTTTGGCCTACATCATATTAAGACCATCCTGGAAAACGTTATTAAAAAATGTTGATATTCCTAAATGTTTGCAAGAATTGGGCCAACAAATCTGATGACCAACACGTGTATATATATCTCAGCAATGAATTTGCACACTCAGAAATTTTGGTACGCCTCTTCAGGACCATGCCATGAGGCTATGCAACAAATTTTGTCACAGCACCACTTACTGGTCAAAAGTTACAACAACATGCCAAAAAAATGCTTCCATCTAACTGCCATTTTGTCCAGTCTTCCCCAAATTCGGCTCACATCGTCTTAAGACCTGTCTAAACTTACACAAAGTGGAAGTTTCTGAGAAATCTGGATGGTTTTTTTTTATGTCATGATCAGATCATTCCCCAGGGAAATCCTGTTTTGTACTCTGTAAGGGTGAATCTCTGATCACCAAACTAATGACCCAATGTCTCACTGATCAGCTCATTAAGACTTAAGACAGTAATCATTTTTATGTTTATCATTCTGATGGCTGTATTTGCATTACAGGGGTTATAGCCTACTGCATCATATTATTCTACACAGAAATAAAAATGGGTTCAAGCAAGTAAGCTAAGCTCAAGTTCTCATAAATCAAGAGATTATCTGAATCTACTGATCTACTAATAACCAAATGCACATAGAAACTTAGAGATATAGTCAAGGCATATCTATTAAACATACACTGAAATGATGGTACCATTTGAGCAGGAGATACACAGGTAATGACAGATGCCAACACTTACATGCCAGATGGCGAAGAAGATCAGGGAAGCGCAGAGGACGAGGGAAAGCATGTAACAGAAGGCAGCGAACGTGAACATTACGGATTATTATTTTAATTTCCAAACGCAGGAAAATAAAAACAAATATAACTGTTGGGAAGAGAGAGAGAGAGAGAGAGAGAGAGAGAGAGAGAGGGAGTGAGAGAGAGAGAGAGAGAGTGAGAGAGAGAGAGAGAGAGAGAGAGAGAGAGAGAGAGAGAGAGAGAGACAGAGAGAGAGAGAGAGAGAGAGAGAGAGAGAGAGAGAGAGAGAGATAGACAGCGGAGAGAGAGAGACAGCGAGAGAGAGAGAGTGTGAGAGAGAGAGAGAG
>JAFFST010047008.1:15727-25777 GCA_022414735.1 Noturus placidus | reverse complement strand
CTTCAAGTCTGGGATGTTGGTGGGTTTCCTCACATGAACTGCTTGCTTCAGGTTCTTCCACAACATTTCTATTGGATTAAGGTCAGGACTTTAACTTGGCTGTTCCAAAGCATTAACTTTATTCTTCTTTAACTGTTCTTTAGTAGAACGACATCGCTGGTATAATTCAGAACTCATTGTTCCATCAATGATGGCGAGTCGTCCTGGTCCAGATGCAGCAAAACAGTCCCAAACCCTGACACTACCACCACCATGTTTCACAGATGGGAGAGGTTCTTATGCTGGAATGCAGTGTTTTCCTTTCTTCAAACATAACGCTTCTCATTTAAACCAAAAAGTTCTATTTTGTTCTCATCCTTTCACAAAACATTTTACCATTAGAGTTCTGGCTCGTCCATGTGATCTTTAGTAAACTGCAGAAGGGCACAATCTGTCTGACTGTGGATTGGTGGAGTCCAAACT
Source organism: Noturus placidus (assembly GCA_022414735.1). Classification (NCBI taxonomy): domain Eukaryota; kingdom Metazoa; phylum Chordata; class Actinopteri; order Siluriformes; family Ictaluridae; genus Noturus; species Noturus placidus. The sequence goes on along the minus strand of JAFFST010047008.1, from coordinate 25,315 downwards.
CTTTAGAGATGGTTTTGTGACCTTTTCCACCCTGATGAGCTTCAACAACTCTTTGTCTTAGGTCCTCAGAAATCTCCTTTGTTCGTACCATGAAACAAACACGTGTTGTGAAGATCAGACTCTGATAGATCCCTGTTCATTAAATAAAACAGGACCCTCACTCTCACACACCTGACTCTAATTTCACCTTCAAATTAAACCGATAACCCCAGACGTTCACGTACTTCACATTTCCCCACTCTGAGATCTGTAATACTGGATCAGTTTCCTCAAATATCTTTGTCTCATTTGTTTAACTGGGTTCTCTTTGTCTACTTTTAGTACTTGTGTGAAAACCTGATGATGTTTTAGGTCATATTTATTCAGATATATAGAAAATCCTATACATGTGAAATCCACACATTAGCATGTCCAATGAATCTGACATGGGGCTACTGTGAGTTACTGAACATTGGGGCAATAGCCTTTTATTCCCTTCATAGGCCTAGCATGGGTTTTCTGTGGGCAGCCCACATTCTGAAATGACCACATAAATGTGGTTTTGCCCACACTGGGCCAGTAATCTTTCTCCCACATCACACCACACGTGGGGCCAATATCATGCCAATGTACAAATGGCTAATGGCTAACCTAATGGCTGTGAGCCAATATATATTCTCCATAACCTGATTGTACATCACCAGGAGACAATAACTCAAGTCATATGCATTATCGGAAGCCCTGAAAAGTGTTTTCATTGGGTTAGTATAAAGAATAGTGTATTTATACAGATGGAGGGTTTAAACCCAAAGATAAAATGGGTTTGTAATTAAAAAATATGTATGTAATTATATAATGCATGATACATCCGTGAAACCTTAGTCTAAAAGTCTTTACATCTGTGTATGTTTTATAAAAAAAGTGTCTTGAAATTCCCAATGAAATGACTCGAGGGCCTCGGTTTAATTCCGTGTGTTGACGTACAGTGTTTCCTTTTGAAGCAGGAAGTCAGACTGATAGCGTGCTGAAGTGCTTGTGACTTCCTGGATGAGTCGTTGCTGTGCTCTTGGAGGAATTTTAGAAGGTCAGTCACTTCTGAGAAGGTTCACTACTTTGGTGAGTTTTTCCATTTGGAGAAAATGGTTCTCGCTGTGGTACTTTGGAGTCCCAGAGCCTTTCAAATAGCTTTGCAACCCTTCCCAGACTCATGTATTTCAATCTCCTTCTTCCTCATCATTTCTGGAATCTCTTTCTACTTTGGTGCAGTGTGTTACTGGGTAAGACCTTTAACCCACTTCATGCTGATGAGAAAGTTCTATGTAAGTGTAGATCTGATTGAACAGGGTTTGTAGTAATCAGCTCTGGTTGTGTCTCGTCCAGCTGAACCTCATTATTAATGTAGGCTCATAGATTTGGTTAATTCGTAACTATGGACAAGTACAAATACATTTTCACACAGGCCCAGCTGGTATTAGAACTTTTTTAGCTTCAATAAATAACATCATTTAAAAACTGTATTGTGTGTTTACTCAGACTGTATAACCAAAATTTGTTGTGTGCCATGTCACAAAGATGCCACTTATAGTTAAACAATAAAAAAATAATAATAACAATAATAATAATAATAGCTGATGGTTTTCCAATGCCGATAGGTAATCACAAAAAAAAAAAAACTAGAAAAATGAAAAATGCTCAAGCAACTACTTGAGATGAAAAGACCTGAATACAAAAGATTGTCGTCACATTCATCAGTTTTGGAGGGACATCCTATTCTTGATGATGTCACTGTACTGCTGTAGTTTTTTTTTTCCACTTCAGCCTTCACGGGATTCCATAGTACATCTTATGTTTTGTACCTGTCTCAAGCTGATCTTTATATGGGTTTTAATAAGAATCGCTTCAATGACGATAGGTGTATGATAATTACGTGTGAATTTGGTTGGTTATGTGGCTATATCACTTTAAAGGTGAAAATATAAGAAAATAGATCTTATACAATTTAATTAATTAATTTAATTTATATAGCGCTTTTTACAATGGTACATTGTCTCAAAGCAGCTTTACAGAAATATCATTTTTACATTTACAAGCGACTTACAAATGAGAGCACACTCACACACCAATGGTAGCAGAGCTGCCATGCAAGGTGCTAGCTTGCCATTGGGGGCAACTTAGGGTTCAGTGTCTTGCCCAAGGACACTTCGGCATGGGATCACCCGGGCCGGGATTCGAACCGCCAGCCCCACGGTTAGTGGATTAGTGGACAACCCGCTCTACCGACTGAGCCACAGCCGCCCCAACATTTTTTTTATGTATACTTTTTTTTATGTATACAATTTATCTGGGCTTTATTTTTACATGACATTTTAACATCACAAACAAGGCGCGTGAAGACTATTTCATATCCACTTACGTTTTGATTGTGGATTTGAAACAATTTAATCTGGCAAATACTACAAAAAAACTGAAGAAATCATAAATGGGGCCAACACTTGTCCATGATGTAGATGTCGATTCCTGCGTTGTCTGCTTTGACATATAGTTCAGTTCTGACATTCATAAAAACCTGTTGGAGAGAAAATCTGGGTAGGATGCGAACTCAAAATATGTAAGGCTCTGACTACATTTATTTCCATCAATTTTGCTCACAGGTATTCCACCTAGCCTAATGACATATCTCCCACCAATCCCAGCGCTCCTGTAGTCCTCCGTTATGGCCACTGGGGAGTCCTTTGGCTGTTTTATAATGAACACCACATGGATTTAACTGAACTAGTAATCAACACACCAGCACCACAACTCTGTAATGATGCATACTCCTGATTAGTACCTGTAGCTCTGTCTGAGCTGAGCCATCCCACCTCAGTGGATTATACACCTTCAGGTTTTGAAATCAGTTTACCTGAAGAAAAGAAATTTCACTGTACTATAATGAATATCTGACAAAAAAATCACAATTCACAAAGGTTATGGTCCAAGTGTGGAGTTTGTTAGAAGCTCAAAAACTACTCAGTAACAGAGTGCATGTCAAGAACAAATCCGAATGAGCCAGCGGAATCACAACAATAACATTTACAGTTAAAAAAAAATTTTAAAAATCCAAATATCAGGAAATCCAAACAAATGGCTCATGAATGCAGAATCAGAACAAACACAATGTGAGGTCATGTTCGTGTCTCTGAATGAGGAGGAACCATGACGTTATTGATTACAAATGAGTTGGGTGAACAGGAAGTGGACTAATTTCTGGTGGTGTGGACCTCTGGTGACGTGGACCTCAGGTGGTGTGGACCTTTACACTGTATGCTAGTAGCATGCAATTTAGTAGCTATTTAAAATAAACTGAAAGGTATTTCTGTGCGGTGTGGTCGTGGTTTCTAGATAGAAGCACTACAAAATACAATATAGGTATTATATTTTACAGCGTTTTGACCGTAGTCTGAAGAGCACATGATGATATTTCCAGTCAGTTAAAACCTAAACCATGTAAATTCCTAAATTTCATATGATTTACTGTATATGCAGTGGTAATGCATGTCTTTCGTCACAGATATGTGTGTCATGGGTGAAACCACGCATTTTTTTGGAGGGGGGGATTGTGCCTCCCCCAATGTTGAGGAAATACAAATCTGTCCCCCCAATATACAGTACAAAATATTTCCTATAAGTCCCCATCATAATGATACCCATTATATATGTATATATATATATATATACATATATATATATATTTTAATTTTTAATGTATTTCCGTTTGTTAATGAAAATATGTCTGTGTGTGTGTGTGTGTGTGTGTGTCCCAGTTGTACACTTGGTTGCGCCCATACTCAACACAAGTTTGTTGATATATTTTAGCAGCTCAGTCTGTAAGAAATGGAGACAGCAGCCAAGTGTAGAAAAGTGCAGCAGAACATACAAGCTTTTTTCAGACAGTAAGTAACTAGATACTTAAATAGTAGGTGACCTTATCTTAGTATAGAAGACATCATACCATGGCTTGGTTTGGTCTTAAGAACGTCAATTAACATTTGACATTTTCACACCCACGAAGTAGGCTAGGCTAACGTCAGTTCCGGTTTCGGACCATTATTGTTACCTTCACGTGCATATCCTCCCACCGAGTTCACTGTGAACCCTCACGTTGTGACAGACTTATAAATGTGAGTGAAACTGAGGAAAGTTTCACAGCATTTTGTTCCTTTACACTACATTTGGGCTAAGGACAACTAAGTAGAACCCCCCATACCTCCGCACCCCCCCCCTCCCCCCGTGTCCATACCATGGTTACGCCCTTGATGGATGTGCTCTATTTAATAAAACAGTGAAATAAAGCACATAAACGAATGTCACATGGCCAACACATGGGCCACATTGGGTGGGTGTAAAATGGACTTTATGGACATGAACATATTACATGAAATAAATGGATATGTGATCCCAAATAAACTGACAATTCCAGTTGTACATTATTATTATTATTATTATTATTATTATTATTATTATTATTATTATTATACTGTCTTTCCCTTTTCCCTACTTCTAAGTGTTTAATGTGTCTAGTTTAATATTCATGGAATGGTCCCATCATTCACTTTAATACTGGTGGACCTCCTATACTCATTTTGTGCAACCATAGCAACCCTAGTCCTGGGATGTTTCATGCATCTATTCATGCATCAATTACATCCTCTCTTTACTGAACCATGCCGAACATCATGAAAAATATACGATTCAAATATAAACGTATGCACACGATTCAAACTACCTTATTACTGTTACATACTGTTAGCACATCTTTATATAAACTCTGCAAAATCAACAACAACAAAGAAAGAAACGTCCTCTCACATTCACCTGCATTTATTTCCAGCAATTTTCTTAATGTGTGTAAATATTTTGCACCAGATTGGTCAGTTCTTGCTGTGAGATGTTCCCCCACTCTTCCACTAAGGCATCTTCATGTCCTCCATCACGTCTGGGTGGGGCGGACACATGGTTGGTTACATGTCATTTGCCACTGCAAGGACGATCAGCTGTCCTTCCTGTCTCCCTACATGTAAGCGGTGTCTTTCATTACAAACATCGCAGATTATTGCTCTGGACACATCTGCAGACCTCATGCCTTCCTACAGCAGGTCAATGGCATGTTCACGCAGGTGAGCAAGAACCCTAGATGTCTTTCTTCAGGTGTTTTTCACAGTCAGTAGAAAAGTCTCTTTAATGTCCTAAATTATTGTAACTGTGACCTTAATCACATATTTTTCCTAGGTCCAAGCTTTTTGGGGTCAACTTCCGGTTGATGCTGATAGAAATAAATCATGTTGTTTTAAAGGGTTAGAAACATATTTGACCTGTATGTTAGCATGTGTAAATTCTCCACATAACCTGTCCAGATTACCTTCAGCAGAAAACTGTGCAATTTAATTATTTTTCATTGCACATGTTATCACGGGAATGTTTCACTATCCCTCCCAGCTGAGCACGTGTAGGCCTACATTAACATCTCCAGAGGAAGCCAGAGCTAATTCAGACCTTGACTGTATCTGGTGGATTCCGGGTCATATTCATATTCAGATTCAGTTCAAGTTCATATATCACAGCCAAGTAATCAAGAGTTCTGCTGCATTTGTTTCACGTTTATCCAGACTAGAAAAGAGCACAAAACCTGCCTTGGGTGTTTAGGATGGAGAAACTCTGCCGAAAATAACCTGCCTTGCCTCAGTGGACCACAGTACAGTACAGAGTTGCAGTAAAGCACATCACTCCGTCGATGCTGGAGCTGGAATGAGGAATAATAGCACGCGCACACTGCTGTAACCAGAGTGAGATTAACGCGGATCGGGAGGAGGAGGGAGGCATGTCTTGAGCAGAAACTAAAAAAAGCACACGCGCCCGTGCATACATACGCGCACGCACACACACACACACACGCGCACACATACAAACACGAACGCACACGCACACACACACACACACACACACACACAAAGGGTAGCCGATCAATACTGTTTTTTTTGCACACCGCAGCATGTGCGCGCGTGTCACATGCACTTGCTAGGTAAAAGCAACAGAGGAGGAGGTGGTGGAGGAGGAGAAAGAGGAGGAGGTGGTGGAGGAGGAGGAGGTGGATGATGCTGCGGCAAGCGATCTACGGCGCGCTCAAAGCCTCGTTCTACTGGCTCGGCTTGTTCGTGAGCCGGCACCCGGTGTTTTTCCTGACCGTGCCCGCCGTCCTCACGGCGCTGCTGGGCGGCGCGGCGCTGCGTGGATTCGCGCCCGAGGCTGACCTGGAGCGGCTGCTCGCCCCCGCGCACAGCCTCGCCAAGGTCGAGCGGCGCCTCGCCGACAGCCTCTTCCCGGTGGAGCGCTCGAAACACCGCCTCTACTCGGACCTGCACACGCCGGGCCGCTACGGCCGCCTCATCTTGCTCGCGAAACGCGGCGCCAACGTGCTCGAGCTGGCCGAGAAGGTGCTGCGCGTGCACCGGCACGTGCTGGAACTGCGCGTCGCGCACCGCGGCTTCAACTACACGTTCGCGCACCTCTGCGTGCTCGACAGCCAGCGCGAGCCGCGCCGATGCGTCCTCGATGATATAATCGCGATCTTCGAGGACATCCGCGAGGCCATTCTAAACAACAACACGTTCGCTAAAGTGCCCGTGAGCTACCCGAACACCACGTTAAGGGTAAGAGGGGTGTCGCTCAAAAAATACTTTCATAATCACTATGTCAATATTATTGGGCTACTAATAAACTATTTGCATTTGCACGTGCGATATGTTAATGATTGCACTATGCAATAGGCCAAATCCATTCTACTTTATTACTCCAGCCGCTGTGACGCGTGGATAGCTATATTTCAATAATCTGTTGATATATTACATGTTATATGATTCATACAGACACATATTGTGTGGTTTACACAGTGCAGCTGGAGAATAAAGATCCCTGCCGCTGTTAGAGAGCGCGTGTGTGTGAGCGCGCGCGTGTGCGTGTGTTTATGGGAATGCTAAAGCACCGTGAACGCTTTGCTATGTAAGAGTGAAACTGCAGTACAGCAGCAGCCTATGAAACGCAGACTGTAGTGACGTTACCTCTACCGCAGCTTGTAGGGAAACCCTCGGAATGATGGTGGTCCCATATCCAGGTCTATGCAGTTGATGTTATGAATCAGCTGCATAGACCTGCATTGCACACAAGCTCAGTGCGCGCGCGCGTGTGTGTGTGTGTGCGGATATGTTTTGTTGTAGCGTTGCTCAGTGGTGAGGTTACAGTTTAAGAGCCGCGTGCACTCAGTGTGCATTGGATCATTTAGTTTCATGACACTGATCCACGTATTAAATGACAACCACAGTCCAAGTCAAATTATTGTCCCATTTTTGTTTTGTACGTTGCACACAAACAATTCTAGCCTACAGTTAGTGATGCACATTTACACAAAATCACAGTGAAACCTACTGACTCTGAGATATAAGGTATTTCAGTTCATGCGCTTACATACACCTCAACCTTTCCAGCCGTACATGTCTGATCCAGTTTATTTCTATGTGTTCTGAAACTTTAAACCGTCCTACTGTCCTGCTGTGGTGTGGTTTTTTAAAAAAAAAAAAAACACCTAACCACTCGAGTGTCTCCTTCTGATCGGTTGTGGATGGATTTGAACTTGTGTTAACAAAAGGAATGATATTTTTTAGCTTGAGGTGGCAATGGTTTTGGCATGAAGTTCTGGAAATGGCAGACTAAACACAGCAAGTTTACCATACAGTCAGGAAATCATGTTTTCAAATATTCCTAAACCCCCTTACTGTGGCTTACTGTGGCTGTGGCTCAGGTGGTTGAGCGGGTTGTCCACTAATCCACTAATCGTAGGGTTGGGGTTCGAATCCCGGCCCACGTGACTCCACATGCCGAAGTGTCCTTGGGCAAAACACTGAACCCCAAGTTGCCCCCGATGGCAAGTTAGCGCCTTGCATGGCAGCTCTGCTACCATTGGTGTGTGAGTGTGTGAATGAGACTCAGTGTAAAGCGCTTTGGATAAAAGCGCTATATAAGTGCGCCATTTACCATTTTACTAGTGCCGGTGGTCTTTTCGGCCGTCGCGGGAATCACTTCGTTCGCACTGATCCTTTAACACGACCACGTTGTGTTTAATTCATATGAAATATTGATCTTTCTACCACGTTCTTCAATCCGTCCGACTGGTCGGAAGGTGACAGTTCGTTTTCTTTGACGATTAGTGCCGGTTGTAATTCAACGTTAACACGCTTGTTCAAATACTTTATCGTTTCTATAATAACAACTCCTCCACAGCGACTTACGGTACACTGTGGAGGTGCTGAATATTCGAAGACGAAACCCATGATATTATTGATCAAGGTCTTGTAATTGTCATTTTTAACGTCTGTGTAAGGAGTCTCCAGTGTCAGCGCTTTGGAAAGTTTTTAGGGTGAAGGACTTCCCAGTGATATGACAAGCTGTGTTTTGCGAGTTCGAGTAGGTTTTATTGTCATTCCTTCCATTACAAACTTTAGGAGAGTAGGGTTGTGTGTGACCCGAGTTCCCCAGAATCACGGGAGTGTGAGACGTCGTAACAGAGTGACAGACGGTGCAAAGATCCATCCAGCTGTCCATTTTCATGACGAGGCTGGAGCCTTCTCGAACCCTGGTGCTGAATCTGACTTCCTGTGGGAATAAACTGTTGTGCAGTTTTCACCTGGGTTCATTCCTCAAATGATTCTATTCAATTGTATTTCTATAGCGCTTTTTACAGAAATATATAAATACAGGATATACATTATACATGTATGAATTTATCCGTAACGAGCAGCCAGAGGTGACAGTGATGAGGAAAAAACTCCCTGAGACAATATGAGGAAGAAACCTCGAGAGGAACCGGTCCTCATACAGGTGACACCGGATAGTGCGATTGTAAATAATTTCCCGTAAATAACTGCATGCGATAAATTCAAAAAGTGCAATTGTATAAACAGGTGCTTGGAAATCTGTGAACCTGTTAGAATTTTCTATATACAGTGCCTTGCGAAAGTATTCGGCCCCCTTGAACTGTTCGACCTTTTGCCACGTTTCAGGCCTCAAACATAAAGATTTAAAACTGTAATTTTTTGTGAAGAATCAACAACAGGTGGGACACAATAATGAAGTGGAACCAAATTTATTGGATATTTCAAACTTTTTCAACAAATAAAAAACTGAAAAATTGGGCGTGCAAAATTATTCAGCCCCCTTTACTTTCAGTGCAGCAAACTCTTTCCGGAAGATCAGTGAGGATCTCTGAATGATCCAATGTTGACCTAAATGTCTAATGTTCATAAATAGAATCCACCTGTGTGTAATCAAGTCTCCGTATAAATGCACCTGCTCTGTGATAGTCTCAGAGGTCCGTTTAATGCACAGAGAGCATCATGAAGAACAAGGAACACACCAGGCAGGTCCGAGATACTGTTGTGAAGAAGTTTAAAGCCGGATTTGGATACAGAAAGATTTCCCAAGCTTTAAACATCCCAAGGAGCACTGTGCAAGCGACAATATTGAAAATGAAGGAGTATCAGACCACTGCAAATCTACCAAGACCCGGCCGTCCCTCTAAAC
>JAFFST010047007.1:15000-16912 GCA_022414735.1 Noturus placidus | reverse complement strand
TTAAATTGGTTTGATGTTCCGAAACACTTAAGTGTGACAAACATGCAAAGGAACAGGAAATGAGGAAGGGGGCAAACACTTTTTCACACCACTGTATGTACCCTTATTCTACGAAAAGAACCCTAATTGAACAGACACAACTTTTTCTAATGTTTTATACATAAATATAAGGTTTGAGATTGGGCTGTAATTTTGTAGTTTACTAGGATCTAGTTGTGGATTCTTAATGAGAGGCTTAATAACCGCCAGCTCGAATGTTCTCGAGACGTGACCTAGAGATAATGAGGAGTTAATAATATTGTGAAGAGGCTCTCCTACTACAGGAAGCAACTATTTCATTAAATGACTGGATATGGAATCTACAATACATGTGGTTGGATTTGATTTACTGATAAGTGTGATGTACTGTGTGTCCATATCCTAATAAATATAAACACAATCATCAGTGTATTTACTGTATGTATGTATGAATGTATTATTCTTATTATTCTTATTCGTATTATTAACATATTTTACCTTGTTCTTGACCTCCAATATGTTCTTGGAGGCCACGTCTGAGTCAGAAATGAAAATGCTTGTGATATGGAATCATGGACCACGGATTTTCACCGGCTTCTTCTATTATTTACACAGTAATTTATATTTCATTGGTTTTCTCAGCTGTCTGGTCTGATATCCGTTAAAGCTATATTAAAGGCATAGGAACGTTACACGCTCAGCTTATTTTAATGTCATGAGCAGGGTTTAGATTTTAGACAGGTTTAAAAAAAATCCCTTTTACATCTCTTTCGGATGGATGTGGTTCTGTTACATCAGTATTATCGATATTTTAATTCATCGCATATCATTGGTGGGTGAAAGGAGATTTCGTATAAAGTTAGGGATCAGCTCACACATAAAGCATACACACACACACACACACACACACACACACACACACACACACACACTTTGAGAGAAGAAATCATGGTTGCCAGATTTGTATTTATTGTGTCTGATAAAATCATGGTCTAAAACCTGGCCATCTAACACATCTTACTGTAACCCTGTGGACTTTTTTTGTCGACTGAACAATCTGCTATGTTATAAACGTTGTTAGAAGATGATAATAGCGATATACACATCCGTTACTCTTAGTCTTTATTAATGAACTTAACCATCTAACCAGCTTGCATTATGTTAGCTACCACAATTTAGCCGAGTAATCTAAGTTGCGGGGAAATCAAAAGAAGGATCTGGACAGCACACTGGAGCTTTGACTTGACCAGTGGGTTGGCTAATAAGTTCATGACTTATCCGACTCTGAGTTAGCCTGCTAGCTGGTAACTACAGTTTTGGCATGGCAGATACACGTCCATGATTACATATCTAATAAATCATACATAGTAAATATTACATATACTGTATTTTCCGTTGTATAAGCCGCTACTTTTTTCACACGCTTTGAACGCTGCGGCTTAAACAATGATGCGGCTAATTTATGGATTTTTACGGGCTAACGAGCTTCATGCAGCCGAAACATTTAGCTTCGTTACATCGGACCAATGAAATTACCGAACAGGTCACAGTGGATCAATGAAACTGTTCGAATTAAATCAAACGCACTCATGCTAAATTCTTCAGATCAGTCATTTTGCGCTTCATGAACACACACCCTTATCACGGAAAACACACAAACAAATGCGTATGATGCAGCTTTCAAGTTAAACGCGAGAAATCATTTATCAAAACTGGCCACATGCGAAGAGCAACTTTTGCTCTAGTCTGGCAGTGGATCCTAACAGCATGGAGCAGTGTCAAAACATCTATTACCAATGGGTTTCGAAAAGCTGGACTGCTGAAGACGACAGCACAAGGTCAAGGGAGAATTTACCTTGAGACGTAAGTGACATTGAGAGCGATAACGAAAGAG
>JAFFST010047007.1:5000-10000 GCA_022414735.1 Noturus placidus | reverse complement strand
TCTGTAACAGGCCATACCCTCAGCATGATGTCGGCATTCTCATTCCCACAGCCTGAAGCTCACGCAATGTTGAATTCCCTTTGAAAGGGAATGTCTGGGTTTAACCTCGTTCCCTGAGAAAGGACCAAGACTTTGCATAGCTATGTTATACTGGGGTATGTCTGTAAATTGTGTCTGTGCTTCAGACAAAGAGAAGATGATGACCTGGTTTACAGGCACCGTTTTATAGTCATGCAACACCTGAACTGCCACATCACCTGGACACAGCAGGCCTGTAAATAGGTGTGATTTTACACAGACTTCTTTGTAACTGCGTAAACAAAAAAATGTCCCAACAAATCAGAATTCCTACTCAGGAACTAGCGGCGGTCTCCTCGACTCCAAGTTCAACAAGTGATATTTACATTTACATTTATTCACTTAGCAGACGCTTTTATCCAAAGCGACTTACAAATGAGAGATACAAGCAAAGTGATATCAAGCAGAGAACAATACAAGTAGTGCTACTATACAAGATCCATTAATTGAGTATTAGAAGAAGCAAAGTGCGAAGAGTAGAGGTGTAAGTGCTTTTTTTTTTTATGAGCTGGTTAGGTGTTCACGGAAGAGGTGGGTCTTTAGCTGTTTCTTGAAGATGATGAGTGAATCTGCAGTCCGGATTGAGGTTTGAAGTTCATTCCACCACTGAGGAACAGTTAGTGGGAAGGTTTTGGAAAGGGACCTTGTGCCGCGCTGAGTAGGAACTACTAAACATCGGTTGCTAATCGATCGCAGATTGCGTGAGGGAACGTAAGCCTTCAGGAGAGAGTTGAGGTAGGAGGGTGCTGTTCCAGACAATGTCTTGTACGTGAGCATCAAGGCATTGAATTTGATGCGGGCGGCTACAGGAAGCCAGTGGAGGGATTGAGTGTGGTTGTGCCAAGCTGTACTGTGAGTTTGTGGTTGATTGAGGGACAGGCCGAGATGTTGGACGGACAAGCAGAGATGCGTGCAGAGATGGATGGATCATCAGGCTGGAAGGACAAATAGAGCTGGGTGTCATCAGCATAGCAATGATATGAGAAGCCATGAGACTCAATCACCTGCCCTAGAGATGTCATGTAGATAGAAAAGAGAAGTGGACCCAGAACTGACCCCTGTGGAACGCCAGTGGTGAGTTGCTGGATTTCAGAAATACCTTCCATCCATGATACCTTGAAAGATTTGTCAGAGAGATAGGATTCCACCCAGCGCAGAACCGTTCCAGTGATGCCCTGGCTGGAAAGAGTTGACAGAAGGATCTGATGGTTCACAGTGTCAAAAGAAGCAGAGAGGTCAAGCAGGATGAGGACAGATGACCTAGAAGTTGCTCTTGCTAGTCGTAAGGCTTCAGTGACGGAAAGCAGAGCAGTCTCTGTAGAGTGATTGCTCTTGAAGCCAGACTGCTTGGTACAGGAGATTGTTCTGTGTGAGAAAATTAGAGAGTTGATTAAAAACAGCTTTTTCAAGAGTTTTGGAAAGAAAAGGGAGGAGGGAAACAGGTCTGTAGTTGTCAACTACAGCAGGGTCAAGTGGCTGTTTTTTTAAGCAGTGGGGTAACCCGGGCCTGCTTAAATGAGGTAGGGTATGTGCCAGTAGAGAGGGATGTGTTAAAAATGTGTGTGAGTGCAGGTAACAGTGTGGGAGAGATAGACTGAAGAAGGTGAGAAGGGATAGGGTCAAGAGGACAGGTTGTGTTACGGCCAGAGAGGAGGAGTTTAGAGACATCAGTCTCTAAGAGGGGAGAGAAGGAAGTCAGTTGGGAGTTACATGGAGGAGGAGCTGGTCTATGTACGTCTGGGGTTGAGAACCTGTTCCTGATTGATGTGACCTTGTTGGAAAAGAAAGTGGCAAAGTCATCTGCAGTGAGAGAGGTAGGGGAAGGGGGAGGAGGGGGACAGAGAAGAGTGGAAAAAGTTTTGAAAAGAGACATCAAAATCAACATGCTCAGCAGAAAACACAGCAGCAACTCTTACCTTCAAATGAGTTCTACTGTACAATATACATCACACAACAAACTTATGTTTATGATATTTGGGTGAAGTAAAAAAATGAAATTGTCAATATTCCAGTATTGAAGCAGGAAGTTCATAATAAAAAATAAATAAATAAATAAAAAATAAAAAAAAACAAAAAAAAAACGTTATTCAAATTGATATTTTGTCACTAATTTGGAAAAGCTATATTCACGTGTGTGTGTGTGTGTGTGTGTGTTACAGTATTTAGTGTATTGAAATGAGGTAAATATTAATTACCTAACAGCAGATGGGGGGAAAAAAATGAAATTGTCAATATTCCAGTATTGTAGCAGGAAGTTCATAATTAATAAATTAATTATAAATAAATAAATTTAAAAAATAAATAAATAAATAAATAAAAAAAAACGTTATTCAAATTGATATTAGCTGTAAGTCACTAATATGGAAAAGCTAAATTCGTGTGTGTGTGTGTGTGTGTGTGTGTGTGTGTGTGTGTGTGTGTGTTCTTAATGTTACAGATGCACCAGTCACTCTAACAAGACAATGAAGGATGGCTGCGCTCGACAAAAGATTTAACATCAACAACAAGGCGACACAAAAGCTGGATGGCTCGTTTATTTCCACACTGCTCCCTTAATGTTAATTACGTAACATTTATTATCAAATGTTTATTATCATGCACATCAGGCATTGCCATTTTCATGCTCTTATTTAACAAAATAAACAAACAAAAAAAAAACAGCACTCCACTGCACATTATGTGTGCTGGGATAGAGCTCGTGTGGTTTCTTTTCCATAGCAATTCTTAGCTCTAGCCATGAAATCAATAATGACACAGGAGGCCAACCTGGCAAACTCAAGGTTTATTGCTCAGCAAGAACAGCTTACTACAGGCATGAGATTGAGATTTATTCCTTAAAAGGACGGCTAAAGTTCACACTGTGGTTGTTGAGAGATCGCATGTATAAATGCCAGAATTATCAGTATACTGTAGACCTTGTTTTCTGGCTAGGAACTATTCCATGATTGTGGAGCCCTTGCTCAATCAATGTTTTTTTTTTTTTTTTTTTTATCTTAAAGAAGTACTAGGTTCGAATTCGCATAATGGCATGAGGACATTCTAATAATGTATTTAAAATGTATTTTGTAAATACATGATTTACTTTCAATTGACTTTTTTCTTTTTTCAAAGTGACATCATTAGCTATTATCATTGAAAAGAATGAGACACTTTTCTTCTTCCCATGATCTTCGCCTCCAGGGTTGGGGGTTCGATTTCCACCATGTGTGTGGAGTTTGCATGTTCTCCCTGTGCTGTGGGGGTTTCCTCCGGGTACTCTGGTTTTTCCCCCAGTCCAAAGACATGCATGATAGGCTGATTGGCATGTCTAAAGTGTCTGTAGTGTATGAGTGAGTGTGTTTGTGATTGTGCCCTGTGATGGATTGGCACCCTGTCTAGGGTGAACCCCGCCTCGTGCCCCATGCTTCCTGGGATAGGCTCCAGGTTCCCCCATGACCCTGAAGGAAGGATAAGCGGTATAGAAGATGGATCCCCCAGCCAATCACATGCTTTTCTACATCAAGGATCATTTTTCACAGAAGTGATGCATTATCAAACAACACATACTAACATATAGCGTAAAAATCTTGATCCTCTGGCAGTGAAAAAGATTGACCAGAATTGAAGTTTAATAAAATCTACTCAGCCAGTAGGTCACGATCTAGGTGGAGCTTCAGTCATTCTCATCACGGTTTAGGAAAGAGGAAACCAACTGAGACTGTCAGTTTACATCCAGAGTACACTACAGTATAAGGGCAGCTCGGGGCAAGCCTCCGACAACACTCTGTCACTCAATGTCATTGATTTCATGCCTGTGACACACCAGTGACGTATGTTACTATTTTTATTTTTTTGATGGATGCCACAACCGGTAAAAGACCGAGTAAAATGGAGTAAAATGTAATACAAGTATGTACGGATATTCTGCCAACCCTGTTCATGCAAATCTGTTGTAAGATATACACAGAAATTGTGCAACATTCACAATTTTTAAATCTACAGGCTGTCAGAAACAGCTGTTAACATCTGTTGACAAAATAAAATATTTCAATACGTTCTGTTTTATTTTCATATCGTGCCTGTCACACAGAGTGTTCTAGAAATGAGCAGAATATATTTTCCATCCATCCATCTTCAACTGCTTATTCCTTTTCAGGGTCACAGGGAACCTGGAGCCTATCCCAGGAAACATATATTTTATTACATGAATTAGAGTACGTACAGAAGGCTTTTTCACATTGTATTTTTGTCTTACAAAATGAATTAACTGAATTCATTAATTGATTAATTAATTGATTAATTAGGCAGCAGCTGGTGTAGTTGCTTCACAGCTCCAGGGTCTCTTCTGGGTTCTCTGGTTTCCTCCCATTGTCCAAAAACAAACAGACAGGCCAACTGGCTGAGATAAATTCCGCCCTTTGTGTGGATGCCCTGTACTAATATTGGCACCCTTTGTAAATATGAGCAAAGTAGGCTGTGAAAAATTGGCTTTATTGTTTAACCGTCTGATCTTTAAGAAAAACAAAATTCACAAACAGTCATGGCCAAAGGTTTGTGATCACTTTATATATATATATATATATATATATATATATATATATATAGTGATCACAAACTCTGTGGCCATGACTGTATTCTAATGGATATCAAACAGTTGCAAACAAAACCAAGGGTGCCAATATCTTAGTGTCCTTCAACTCGGAACAACTCATTGTTCTAAGCCTTTGAGGTTTCAAACTTAAGCGCCAAACTTAAGAACCCTAAAGGATAGACAGATTGAGGATAACAAGGAATTTGATTCTTTTTTTTAAAACTGGTTTTGTTCTGGTTTCGAATGAAATATGGTGGAGTGGAGTCGCGTGATATCACATCATAGATGTATTTGTATCACATATACACGTACTGTTTATATTAACTGTGGAATCATAAAGGGCTATTTGATT
>JAFFST010047006.1:13544-34103 GCA_022414735.1 Noturus placidus | reverse complement strand
ACACACACACACACACACACACACACACACACACACACAGTGGTAGAACAAAGGTAAAAAGATACAAGAGACTCAGACGAGATCTTACCATGTGTCCCTGTTTACCAGGTTCTCCAGTCTCTCCCTTCACACCTTTGTGGCCCTGTCAAATAAATAACATTGCTATAACTACACTCAACAATTAACACAACAGTTTTTACATATTAAAAAAAACATTTTTATTTATTTATTTACTTACTTTTTCAACATTTTTACTTTTACATTTTGCATATTAACTAAAAGTTTTTAAAAATGTTACTGTATGAACTTTTACAAATACATATTTTGCTTCACAACTGTCTGTTTGTCTCTTATCTATTGCTCACTTTCATGCCAGGTGATCCAGGGTAGCCAGGTGTGCCAGCTGCACATGCATTGGGGCACTAAAAGGCAAGAGAAATAGTTTAGAGGCACACATCAAAAACATTTGAAAACAATTTATACTGTAGGAATTCCTATATATTTTACCAGTTCCATTGTCCTGCCCTGTATGCCTGCAGCACCCTAAAACCAAAGAGGACATCTTTGAAGATTATCATATGACATCAATCAGTTCAAATGATTATTTTATTTATGTGACTATAGATATATTCCAAACTGAGTTTTATTACATGTAACAGAACAGATACACATCACTATGAAATTTATTGGAAAGTAAGTCTAACCATTAGTAGACAAATGCACTCCCTCATTTTTACATTTGGCCATCCTGGGTATAATGCCAGTGTATTTATTCAATTTATTTACCTGCAGAAAAAATGATTGGATCTACAGATTCCAGCATATAGAACTAGCTTTTGTTGTTTTGTTCATTATTGTCACGTTTCGTAACACGGAGAGATATGGCTGGACGCAAATGCAGTTGAACTGTTTTTAGTAAAAGAGAGGCAAGGCAGTATATCCAAAACCCGTAATCCACATAGAGTAATCCACAAACAGGCAAAGGGTCAGGCGATCAGTCAAAACAGGGCTAGGCAGAAGCCGATGTCGCGGTCACAAGCAAACGGTGTTGGTACACTAAGCAGGAAGCGTTTAACATAGACAAGGGCTCTAGACGTGTTAGAGGAGAAACCCGTCCACACCATAATAACGTGGACAAAACAAAACACGAAACTTAGCAAGGAAACCTGTCATGAACAGAGACTATGAAGTTATTTAGCAAGGCTATGGATATCTAAACACATATGTTAACAGATTCACAATGATTCAATATTCCGGTATTGATTCAATGTGGTATATGAGCACACTGAATTAGCCTCGTAACAGCTAACAGCTGAGAGTAATGCAGACACGTGATAGGTTACCACATGACAGACATGGGAGGAGACAAAACAGAAATGTAACCATAGTCCACGTGTTTGAAGTGTCACAAAAGTCAGCTCGGAAAAGAGCATGCGCAATGCACTCCTCTTCAACGGGGAAGCAGAGCGACGGTCTCCGCTGGACAAGGAGGCAGAGCGACGGTCTCCGCCAGACAGGGAGGCAGAGTGAAGTCCTCAGCTGCACAGGGAGGCTGAACGACGTCCTCAGCTAAGCAGGAATGCTGAGCGACGTCTCTCACCAGACAGGAAGAGTGAGGCATGTCCCCCGCCATGGGCCTAGAGTCTGCAACGATAGGTGACATAAGCTGTCGCAGGCGATGAAGCCGAGCGAGTTCCCCCGTGATCAGCTTGTTCTGCTCCACCAACATGGCACACCACCTCCTAAGTTCAGCAGAACTAGACGTTGGATGGAAGTCCTCAGTAGAGCAGGAAGGCAGAGAGACGATCTCAGCTGGACAGGAACGCTGAGCGTGGACCTCTGCCGAACATGAAGGCTGAGCGACAACCCCAGAGAACAGGAAGGCTGAGCGATGACCTCAGCTGACCAGGAGTGCAGAGCGACAACCTCAGCTGAACATAGAGGCAGCGCGACGTTCGCCACTGAGCGACGACCTCAGCTGAACAGGAACACTGAGCGACAACCTCAGCTGAACAGGAACGCTGAGCGAAGTCCTCAGCTGGACAGGAAGGCTGAGTGACGTTTGCAGCGGAACCCAGAGGCAGAGCAACGTCCTCCACTGAGCAGGAGGGCTGAGTGACGACCCCAGCTGAACAGGACGGCTGGGTGACGTCCTCAGCGGAACGGGAAGGCTGCAGATCCTCCTTCAGCTGCTTCACTTGAATACTTAGATCCTCGACAAGACTGTTATCTCGGGTGGATCCCACAGTCTGGACTCCAGCTGAGCTTTTTCCGCTTCCAACTGAAGAATTTTGTCCCGTGGCGCCTGCGACGTCTGGATAACCGCTCTCGGCTCTTCCCGATTTCTTCTCATTAGCGCCACCTTTTGTTCCATGTCTCTCTTTAGTTGATCTCTCTCTTCAGTAATAGATTGCAGTTTTACTTGGAGGTTCTGAACATTCTTGGCTTGCTCAGAGACTTTTCTGTGAATCGTTTCTTGCAGCTGGTTCCTCTCTGCAGTTGTGGCAGTCAACTCTAACAGATACCTCTCTTTTTCACAGCAAAGCAACTCCAGTTGTACCGACCTCTGCTTGGCTTCCTCCAAGGCATTGAGGAGACTCCTGTTCTCCTCCAAGAGGTGTTCCAGATCTGTATGGGCCTTTGCAAGCTGCTGTGTGGTCTCAGTGTGCTGTTGGCTTAGCTGAACTTCCTTGAGTTCTGCATCAGCTAAATCCTTCTGCATGCCCTCTAGTCCCTCCTGGGCCTTTACAGAATCTCTTTGCAGTCTCTTGTGGTCCTCCTGGAACACGGCCTGAGCAGAGAGAAGATTGTCCCGTTCCTCTTTAACAGAGTCAAGTTCACTTGTGAGTTCACACACCTGTCTCGACAAATCATCCACTTTAGCTGGAAGAGCTTCTAGAGATTTTATCTCCTCCACTTTGCTTTGAAGCGCTCCTTCACTCTCCTGGCTTTTCTCAAGCTCCTTCTTTAATTCAGCAACTGTTCTCCTCAACGTCACGTTATCCAGTACGTTCTTAGGAACTTTTCCATCAAGAAAAGCAGTGAGCTTGGTGTTTGTGTTGGCAGAGACTTGAGACTTGACCTGGAGCTCAGGGACTTGAGACTTGACCTGGAGCTCAGGGACTTGAGACTTGACCTGGAGCTCAGGAACTTGAGACTTGACCTGGAGCTCAGGGACTTGAGATTTGACCTGGAGCTCAGGGACAGACATGCTGGCCTGTGGTTGGAACTTGGGTGCTGAGACCTCTAGATGGGTCTCACAGTGGAGCTCTGGGGTCACCATGTGAACCTCTAGCTGGACCTGGGCAGGTGAAACCTACTCGTGGGTTTCATGTTGTAGCTCTCGTTCTGAGGTTGACACATGGGCTTGTGACTGGAGCACGGGCACTGGAAGCTTCCTGTGGTCCTCAGCCTGGAGCTCAGCAGGTGAGCCCACCTCGTGGGTCTCAGGTTTGGGCTCTGGGTTGGCCAGGTTAACCTCCGGTTGGAGCGGAACTTGGTCTTCAGGCTTGGACATGGACGAAACGTGACTTTCAGGCTGGGACATGGGTGAAGCTTGTTCGACAGGCTTGGACTTGGACAGAGTTTGAGCAGCAGGCTGGTTCTCTGTGGCCACCATGTTGACATCTAGCTGTAGTGTCATGGGGTATTTTCTGTGGAGATGCTTGTGCTGACGCCAGCTGCTCTTGAAGCATTCTTTAGAGCAGAAAAATGCTTCCTGGAGACCCAGCTTCTTGCAGGTGGGACATTGGAGCTGAGTCTCCTTCCCGCAGAAGTCAGTCAAACATCGGGGTGTCACTGCCACCACACTGACTGGGATCCGAGGTGGAACTGCCGCTTCTACCCGGTCCATCCACTCGTAATACATGTGGAAAGGCATGTCAGCAATGTTAATCCATAAAATCCCTTCTCTAGGACATCCAGGCTCCTTAGTTGCCCTAGCTGTGCGAACTCCTGCAGAAAACTTTCAGCGAACTCAGTGACGTTATTGAGGGCACTAGACCCTGTATGGACCAGCTGCTCCGCCCAGTAACGTGCTGGACCATAAAACCTGGACACTAAGAATCCCAGCCAATGTTTCTTGTCAGGTTTAGGATGTGCCAGGCTAGCGAAATACACTTGGCTGTGAACCAGGAACAACAACGGGTAACTCTCTAACCCATAATATTCCGGTATTGATTCAATGCGGTATATGAGCACACTGAATTAGCCTCGTAACAGCTAACAGCTGAGCGTAATGCAGTCATGTGTCAGGTTAACACATGGCAGTCATGGGAGGAGACAAAACAGAAATGTAAACATAGTCCACTTGTTTGAAGTGTCACAAAAGTCAGCTCGGAAAAGAGCAGGGTGCATGCACGCATGCGCAATGCACTTCACTTCAACGGGGTATCGTGACAATTATCAGTGAAATGACAAAAGAATATAACTTTAATGTAATGTACAGTGCATCAGGAAAGTATTCACAGCGCTTCCCTTTTCCCACATTTTGTTATGTTACAGCCTTATTCCAAAATGGATTAAATTAATTATTTTCCTCGAAATTCTACAAACAATACCCCATAATGAGAACGTGAAAGAAGTTTGTTTGAAATCTTTGCAAATTTATTAAAAATAAAAACCAAAAAAAGCACATGTACATAAGTAAATGGTGCACTTATATAGCGCTTTTATCCAAAGCGCTTTACACTGTGTCTCATTCACCCATTCACACACACTCACACAGCAATGGTAGCAGAGCTGCCATGCAAGGTGCTAGCTTGCCATCGGGGGCAAGTTAGGGTTCAGTGTCTTGCCCAAGGACACTTCGGCATGGGATCATCCTGGCCGGGAATGGAACCACCAGCCCTACAATTAGTGGATTAGTGGACAACCTGCTCTACCGACTGAGCCACAGCCGCCCGTATGTGAATACATAAGTATTCACTGCCTTTACTCAATACTTTGTTGATGCAACTTTGGCACCAATTACAGCCTCAAGTCTTTTTGAGTATGACGCTAAAAGCTTGGCACACCTAATTTTAGGCAGTTTCTCCCATTTTTCTTTGCAGGACCTCTTAAGCTCCATCACGGGCTCTGGCTGGGCCACTCAAGGACATTCACAGAGTTTTCCTGTAGCCACTCCTTTGTTATCTTGGCTGTGTAATTAGGGTTGTTGCCCTGTTGGAAGATTAACCTTCACCCCAGTCTGAGGTCCAGAGCACTCTGGAGCAGGTTTT
Organism: Noturus placidus; assembly: GCA_022414735.1. NCBI lineage: Eukaryota > Metazoa > Chordata > Actinopteri > Siluriformes > Ictaluridae > Noturus > Noturus placidus. The sequence goes on along the minus strand of JAFFST010047006.1, from coordinate 28,884 downwards.
CATCAAGGATGTCTCTGTACATTGCTGCATTCATCTTTCCCTTGATCCTGACTAGTCTCCCAGTTCCTGCCGCTGAAAATCATCCCCACCTCATGATGCTGCCACCATCATGCTTTGTAGGGAAGCACTGCCTGATTTCCTCCAGACATGACGCTTGCCATTCAGGCCAAAGAGTTCAATCTTTGTTTCATCAGTTCAGAGAATTTTGTTTCTCATGGTCTGAGAGTCCTTCAGGTGCCTTTTGGAAAACTCCAAGCGGGCTGTGGCTTCGGTCTTGCCACTCTACCATACAGGCTTGATTGGTGTAGTGCTGCTGAGACTGTTGTTCTGCTGGAAGGTTCTCTTCTTTCCACAGAGACAAGCTGAAGCTCTGTCAGAGTGACCATCGGGTTTTTGGTCACCTACCTGACTAAGGCCCTTCTCCCCCCATTGCTCAGTTTGGCCGGGCGCCCAGCTCTATGAAGAGTCCTGGTGGTTCCTAACTTCTTCCAATTATGGACAATGGAGGCCACTGTGCTCATTGGGACCTTCAATGCTGCAGAAATATTTCTGTACCCTTCCCCAGATCTGTGCTTTTTACAATCTTGTCTCGGAGGTCTACAAACAATTCCTTGGACTTCATGGCTTGGTTTGTGCTCTGACATGCACTCTTAACTGTGCGACCTTATATAGACAGGTGTGTGCCTTTCCAAGTCATCTCCAATCAACTGAATTTACCACAGGTGGACTCCAATCAAGTTGTATAAACATCTTAAGTATGATCAGTGAAAACAGGATGCACCTGAGTTCAATTTTGAGTGTCATGGCAAATGCGCTTTTTTGCTTTTTATTTTTAATAAATTTGCAAAGATTTCAAACAAACTTCTTTCATGTTGTCATTATGGGGTATAGTTTGTAGAATTGTGTGGAAAATAATTAATTTAATCCATATTGGAATAAGGCTGTTACATGACAAAATGTGGAAAAAGTGAAGCGCTGTGAATACTTTCCGGATGCACTGTACAGTGTATGTGATATATTCAGAAGAAAGCACATATACAGATATGTGCTTTCTTCTTGTCTTCTTATCTGTTGCATATATTTATGAGACCATAGTCTCAGAACGGTGTCTTTGATTAGAAAAATATGAATGAAATTCTGTATATAGTAGTTTTATATTTAATACACAATATTAGTTGTAATATGAATAATGCACTAAAAACTAAAAAAAACTGATTAGGAAGGACTGCTCTGTCATAGTAGTCCAGCTGGATCCACTAGAGGCAGTTTGTGAAGAAAGGACACGCAACAAATTGCTAGCCATCATCGACAGCACCACACATCCACTACATCACACACTGGATAAACAGACTGAACTAGAACCTGCATTGTATTAAGGAACACAATGTCAGATAATTCTTACCCACAGCAATTAGATAAGGACGATCACAACAGTACTGACCCCCCAGTGTCAACCAGAACCAGGACTTGAGCACATTTGCACTACTACTACGCAACACGCAACAAATTGCTAGCCATCATCGACAACACCACACATACACTACATCACACACTGGATAAACAGACTGAACTAGAACCTGCATTGTATTAAGGAACACAATGTCAGATAATTCTTACCCACAGCAATTAGATAAGGACGATCACAACAGTACTGACCCCCCAGTGTCAACCAGAACCAGGACTTGAGCACATTTGCACTACTACTACGCAACACGCAACAAATTGCTAGCCATCATCGACAACACCACACATACACTACATCACACACTGGATAAACAGACTGAACTAGAACCTGCATTGTATTAAGGAACACAATGTCAGATAATTCTTACCCACAGCAATTAGATAAGGACGATCACAACAGTACTGACCCCCCAGTGTCAACCAGAACCAGGACTTGAGCACATTTGCACTACTACTACTACTGTTGTTGTTATTTGTAAGCAGTAGCAGCTGAACCTGTGTTGCTGCTGCTGTTATCGATATTATTATTGTTATTATTATTATTATTATTAGTAGTAGTAGTAGTAGTAGTAGTAGTAGTAAGTAGCAGTAGTATTAGAAACTCATCACACATTTTAACTGGCACCTCCCCACTTAACTAATATCCAAGTGCCTTGTTTACTAGTTTGTTTTTCATTAGATTCTTTGTTTAATTTTTTTGCACTTTGCAGTGTTCTTTCTTACTATATTTATAGTTATCCGTCCATTCATCCATCTATCTATCTATCTATCTATCTATCTATCTATCTATCTATCTATCTATCTATCTATCTATCTATCTATCTATCTATCTTTCTAGAATATTAGTTTATAGTAAAACATATGGCTAAATTAAATTCACTGTAACCATGAATTATGTAAAGAGAGCACAGTTCTGAGTTCATGGTAATTTTTTTCCTAGATTGAAGATACTTACACGAGGTCCTGTTGACCCACGGGGTCCTTCTGGCCCTCTGACACCCATGGCCCCCTATTATACAAGGAACAGCTTTTAAGCATCTTAAAACATCTTAAAACAATATTCAATTTATTTTTATCCATGCATCCATACATCCATCTTCTATACCGCTTATCCTTTTCAGGGTCACGGGGAACCTTGAGCCTATCCCAGGGAGCAATTTATTTTTATCCATCCATCCATCCATATTCAACCGCTTACTCCTTTTCAGGGTCACAGGGAACCTGGAGCCTATCCCAGGAAGCATCGGGCACAAGCCAGGGTACACCCTGGGCAGGGTGCCAATCCATCGCAGGGCCAATTTATTTTTATTCAATTTGATATTCCACAATTTTTTTTTCCATGCATCCAACATTATTTAATCATGCATATTCAAAGTCCTGGAATAAAATCAAACTCCACAGAGTTACCTAAGCTCAGGACTGAACCCAGGACCCTGGTGCGGCAGCAACATTACCCAACATTATCATGCCACACATTAATTTCTTCCTGTTAGAACCAACATCCTCACAAGATTTTATAATGTAACTGGCTCACATTACTATATTTAAGTGAACTATACATTATATTTTAAACCTGACCGGTTACATATACCTGTTTTTATCATAGTAGACATGTCTGCAAATATCTACACAGTAATATCAAAACCAATTTAGTGTAAACGAGTTACTCACTGGAGGGCCGACTTTACCAAGGTCACCTGGAAGTCCACTAGGCCCTGGTGGTCCCTGCACATAAAAATGAAACATACAAGCTGTTGGGTCCATTAATTGTGTAAAACCAGTTAATAGTCTCCGGGAGCAGAGTTCACAATAATTGACGCAGAAAAGACGAAGAACTTACCAGGGGTCCGTCAGGCCCAATACCCTAGAAAAATGTCAAATGAGTTAAGAGACCCTGTTGTTCATATATGCTTTCAGTAGAAAAGTATTCTGTACATGTATTGCAAGTTTAAAATCAATAAAAGCACATGCATGCAAATCAGACAAAAATAATTAATAATTAAATCTTGAAAACAAAATTTATCCCACTTGTACCTAAACATTAAGAGTGTGACACATATAGATGAGTTTGGCAGACAATTCTTTTCTAATACTAATTACACTAATTAAAGTAAGTTAGTAATTTGTCAAATAAAAATAAAGTATGTAAAATTTATCACATTTTTTCATACTTACAGCTTCTCCCCGAGGTCCAGGTTTCCCTGGCTCTCCCTGTATCATACCACAAATATTTAAATGCAGCAATACAAAAATCTCTTTCATAGCGATAGGATAACAATAAGCAGTCATGTGTTTTTGTTTTGTTTGTGCGGTAGGTACATGATTAAACAATAAACAAGGTTTATGGCTTATTATTCAAATGGCTTATGAATTGCTCTCCACAGCAATTTCCTCATCTATCAAATAGAAAGCTAAGGAGTTATTTTTTACACTCACCTTCTGTCCAGTGGGGCCATCTGGGCCTGCATCTCCTGTGGGACCATTCAAACCCTAAGAACAATAGGTACAAAAATTAAGGAAAATCTTATACAGACTTTTACACTACCTGTTGTTACTCAGAGGATGCTGGGTTCCTATCAAGGTTTATTCCTCTTAACATCTTAGGAGTTTTTCGTTGCAACCGTCACCCTCGGCTTGCTCAATTGGGATAAATTCGCACATTTAAAATCTGTATACCATGTTTATATGTTTCTGTAAAGCTGCTTTGAGACGATGTCCATTGTAAATGCACTATACAAATAAAACTGAATTGAAAATTTGATTGAAATTGAACATTTCACCCAATTAAATACAGCAAATTCATACAAAAGCAGTCAATGACCATTTTCAAAAAATCAAGAATGTTGATGATTCAACCATGATTCAATTATTTACAGTGTCTCACAAAAGTGTTATACCTTTTCATGTGACAACACTGAAGAAATGACACTTTGCTTCAATGTAAATTAGTGAGTGTACAGCTTGTGTAACAGTATAAATTTGCTGTCCCTTCAAAATAACTCAACACACAACCATTATTGTCTAAACCGCTGGCGACAAAAAGTGAGTACACCCCTAAGTGAAAATGTCCAAATTGGGCCCAATTAGCCATTTTCCCTCCCTGGTGTCATTTGTAAGTGTTACAAGGTCTCAGGTGTGAATGGGGAGCAGTTGTGTTAAATTTGGTGTCATCGCTCTCACACTCCCTCATACTGGTCACCAGAAGTTCAACATGGCACCTCATGGCAAAGAAGTCTCTGAGGATCTGAAAAAAAGAATTGTTGCTCTACATAAAGATGGCCTAGGCTATAAGAAGATTGCCAAGACCCTGACACTGAGCTGCAGCACGGTGGCCAAGACCATACAGTGGTTTAACAGAACAGGTTCCACTCAGAACAAGCCTCGCCATGGTCGACCAAAGAAGTTGAGTGAACGTGCTCAACGTCCTATCCAGAGGTTGTCTTTGGGAAATAGACCTCTGAGTGCTATGATAACGACCCCAAACACACCTTCAAAATGACCACTGCTTTGCTAAAGAAGCTGAGGGTGAAGGTGATGGACTGGCCAAGCATGTCTCCAGACCTAAACCCTATTGAGCATCTGTGGGACATCCTCAGTACACAAGGTCTATAACATCCACCAGCTCCGTGATGTCGTAATGGAGGAGTGGAAGAGGACTCCAGTGGCCACCTGTGAAGCTCTGGTGAACTTCATGCCCAAGAGGGTTAAGGCAGTGCTGGAAAATAATGGTGGCCTTAATATGGTGTGACCTAATGTGACCTAAAATATATAATTGGATTCCTAAAAGTAGATATCTCTCTATGTCCTCTGTAAAACATCCTCTGTATCCTCTGCACACAAATGTCTCCTCTATTAACCTAACAAAACATAATTTGAAAGCAAGAAACATAATTAAGACTGGAGAGTGAATTGACTTCTATTCAAATCAGTGAAGAAAGTCAAGTCAATGAAGAAAGTCAACAAATTATTGCTCCAATGAATTAATATCCCATGCATAAAAAAATGTTAAAGTTTTATTTAGATTATACAAGACAACCATGCTTGTTTATGTTATTCTGTGCCTATATTGGATACCTGCAAAAAAAAAAAAAAAAAAAGGGGGGTACAAAAGTTTATAACCCATAATACTATTTTCAAAGAGAAAAAACTCACAGAGCTCTCCAGGCTTAGACAAAAAGACTGGTGTCTTTTTGGATTAAGCATTTGAGTGAGAAATTCTTCTCTCTTTTGGCCTATTTGTTGAGATCACTCCCACCTCATCTCACACATACACCAACACACATAAAAGAACTCTCATAGTCCATCACACATTTGATGCTATGACTGTACTGTAGAACTCAAACAAACAGTAAATATAGATTCTTGGTGAAGCACTTACATCATCTCCAGGCAATCCAGGAAGTCCAGCAGAACCAGGTTTCCCAGGAGCACCATCAAGTCCCTTCAAATTGACACAGTTTTACTCTACAGATTTTTATCAAAAGTTATTGCAGTTTAATTAAATAGACATATAAATACTTACTGCAGAGCCATCTTCTCCATCTTCACCTCTGTCCCCCTGAAAGAAACAAGTGATCCTAATATTGTAAGGTTTTATCAGAGTTTTGGTTTTATCATAGTTTTTCAGGATGCAAACTCTTGCTATTTCCTTGCCATTTTAAATTATGTCTAATTTTTAAATAATATAAAAAATAAACTTGGTACTAGGGAGTTCCATCCAAACATGAGCCTGGAAAAAAATAGACAACCTACTCACTTAACACAGTGAAAGAAGACAATATTCTTTACTTTGCACAACATTTACTGTTACAGCACACAGGAAAAAGTATAGCATTAAAAAAAATAGATTTATATATGTTAATTGAAGTACTAAATATGATATTAATTTTAGTCAAGTGTACTTATGTATGAGGTTTACAGTGGCACTGCAGTGCTTTACTTGGCATCCTCTGCAACACTAGCAATGATATACTTAACTAACCAGTGAATTATATCAACATTCACAGCCTAGATGAACTAGTACACGAGAATGGGTGGAGTAATGGGATGGTTGGGATATTTTAAACTAGGTAATTGAAGATTATAATTTTTTATATTTGGAAATGGGGTGGTCAAAACTATTTTTTTAGATGGGGTAATCAAAGTCTATTCTTGTTTAAATTTGTACTTTTAAGTTCAGTTTTAAAACAGATACAATGTATGAAACAATCTGAATGAAACAACCTGAATGAAAAAAAGCTGTTACATATTTATAAAATTATTGATACTTAAGTACCCATTACATTTGAAACTATACAGGCCTTAAGCATTTGGTTAATGAATGTAGTAAATCACTGGCGTGATGCCATAATGCCAAAGAGATGACAAAAATATAGGCCTACAATAAGTCATTGTTTTATTGCAACTGCAGCCTCAGGAGCCTCCTTTTACATAAGGCCAGGATCCTTAAATGGAGAAAGATTTGTCTGGTCTCAAACACATTTGTTCTTTTTTTTAGGTATCTGTAGAAAATGGAAAGTATTAAATACTGTCCTAACATCAAAAACCTACTGAAATGTTAAACTACTTACATTTGATACTATCTCACACAACATGAATATTGGAAAAACAAGCATCACATTTTAAAAATGTATTTAGTGTTCATAGGGATTTTATCTTACTCATATACACATATAAAGACTGAGATGTACTTTAGCAGGGTGTATGTCAACTGCTACACCCTATGTACAGTCACTGCAAATAAAATTGCATTTCAATAAATATCAATGTGTATGTTTACATAGGAGGGTTTGGGTTGGAATGGGGTAATTCTCAAAATAATTTCTAATTGTTTCAAGATTTTTAAATAAAATAAAATGTACTGTATATTTTAACATGTATGTTATTTTAAGCCATAACTGTGGATAAATTACCTTAAAGTTATGTCAGCTATCCTAGTTAATCATGATGTTTCTTTCTTAGACAGGACTTTATGTATAATAAATACTAAGATCAGGAATTCTAGGAATTTAGCCTTGCTGTGATTGCATATTAAATGCAAATCCTTCAGTCTATAAAGTTATGAAGCACAAATCACAAAATTGCAGTTTCCAGTTCAAGTAAGAATTAGAATACTACTATTCAACTCACAGTAATTCCGTCTATTCCTGGGACACCAGCAGGGCCTGGGGGGCCAGACGGTCCCACATACTTCTGTTAAGAAACATAGAACCATATAACCACCATGTCCTGAGGTAAAATTCACCTGTTCCCTTTACCGCAGTTCCAGTGAACAGTGTGACATACTTTGAGCTAGATGTTGCTTTCAATAGCCCATCACAAAACACAGAAAATGGATCAGTAGGTGTGTAGAAATGAAAACTAATTCTTTTAGAAAATAGGCTATTTTTTGGTATAGTCTGTCCAAACAATAAAATAGTATCCTGATAAAATCTAGAAGAACAGGTGCTCAGTATTTACTAGACACATGCTACACGCTACAGTATAGCGTGTTTCATCTATTCTGTTAGAGGCAGGTAACTAAAAAATTATAAGAAGATGCATTTACACAATAGGGGAAATTCACTAATGATTACAAAATCCACATAAACTTTTTCCATGTGTTTATGGAATTAGGTAATATATGAAACTTCCAAATTTCTGACAATTTAAAAGGAATGGTTGTTCAAGAATACCTGACAACAAATCCTAAACCATGTATCTCTCAAATATGGTCTGGATTTGGCTACCTGTGAAATACATTACGCTACATAAGTACATAAAAAGCCTACCTGAGCTGAAGTGATAAGACATATCCCCAACAAAATAACTGAGAGCGACTCGCCAAACCCCTTAGCACCAGTCATGCTCGTCTTGGTCAAACCTCTCCAACTAAGTTCACTTCCAGTAACTAAATGTCAAAGGATACCATAAGCCGAACATTCTCATGTATATTCATGAGATGGTTGACGTACTGTAAAAGTAATTGGGTAGAAATGGATAACTGTGTGTAAAAAATCACGAAGAGGCGGTTTTGTGAATAGAGCGCATTCAAAGGTTCAGTGGTAAATTTTACAAGGACATGTTACGTGACCTTACAGTTAACCACTATGAGCTTACGGGACAAAAGTTTTTACAATCCTTTACATTAAAAAGTTTAAATAGACGTTATAAAGCATTAAGGCTTACAAATAAATACAAATAAATTTACTAAAAACATATTTTAAGAATCTATGTTGTTGTTGCTGTTGCTATAAATCTAACCATGAATACATTTTTAAAACATGTAGATCGGACGTCTTAAACAGGGGGTCTGCGACCCCTAGGGGGTCCGCGGAGGTACTGCATGAGGGTCGCGAAAGTTTTGGTACCAGTTTGATATAACACAATTTCATACAATATATATAATTAGGGGGTCCCCGCTCCATCTTGCCATCAGTTTGGGGGTCCTTGACCTGGAAAACGTTGAAGACCCCTGATGTAGATGGTTCATTTCACACAAAATATTAATATTTTAAATCATTTTAATGCTGGCGTAAAATGGACATTTCAAATTGCTAGACAACCAGTCCCACTCAGATCAGTCCACAGGGATCTACTCTGTGCTCACAATCAAGATTAAAAAAGTAATTGCTCTTCAAAATCACTGGGTCTGTCAATATATTTGAACCAGGAGGCTATTTTTAGTATATTATAAAATTGACATTTCAAATTGGTAAACAATCAAACCTAATCAGATTTGTTGGACATCTACCAATGTCATATATCCATTTTAAAATGGATTTAAAAAATCTTTACTGGCTCAATTATATTGACAGGTCTTTTGACTTTGAAGAACATCCATCCATCCATCCATCCATCCATCCATCTTCAACCGCTTACTCCTTTTCAGGGTCACGGGGAACCTGGAGCCTATCCCAGGATGCATCGGGCACAAGGCGGGGTACACCCTACACACCCTACACACTCGAACAATTACTTTAAATTCTACGTTAAAATGTATTAATTTATATGTGTCTCAAAGCTAAAGGTTATTCGTTTAACCATATTATGTCTATGTATAGCAAAGATTTAAATAGAAATAGATAATGCTGTTGTGTCTTTTGTTTAAAAAAAATGTACCCTAGAGTAAATAAAAAGCATTTATGTACAATGTGTTAACTCTCTAGATATTTTTCACTTGCATGTGTAGGTGAATATGAAATTATGACGCTTCACAAGAAAATTGTTGATGCAAAGTAATTTTACTGAAGTAAAAGTGTCAGTTTTTTAGTTTTAGTTTTTTAGTGTTTTAGTTTTTACTAAAATCCACTCAGATCAGTTCACAATGACCTACTCTATGCTCACAGCAAACTGAAGTAAAGTTTTAAACTTGTACAGGGTTATATTTTATTTTGCAACAGTTCATTTTCAAAAAATAATTAAGTGAGTGAGGAAATAGTTCGTAGTCTGGCGGGTTACCATAGGAGTCAAAAAAGGCATAAGCTAGCCAGTGCTCACCCGGCATGTGTCTCGGATGTGTGTTTACAATGAACAAAGCAGGAAACTTTCTCAGTGTACTCGTAGGTAGCTCATCACAGGCCATCACACAGTGAAATATTTAATCTATTTCAGGACAACTTCTCATAACCACCGTTATTTCTCTGGTATCCATGCGTTACTGGTAACATGTGTTACCAAAATTTTGAATTTGATGGCCGCAACATTTCTTCTTTGCATTATAGAGCTTTAACCAGCATTTGTGGATGGCATGGTGAACTGTGTTCATAAACAATTTTGTTCTGTTTTATTACACAGCTGCCTATCTTTTTTAGAATTGGGGTTGTATTATAGCTTACATAATATTATTGGATTTATATCACTGCTGAATAAATGTTGCATGTTACTGCTGTAGGTGTTTAAGGTTGAGATAATTTTAACTATTGTTACGACCCCGGTCTAGGGGTAACATAAAAAGTATAAACATAAATCATAATAAAAATAATGAGGTCGACACACGGTTCATTCAGCTCTTTGATTACCTTGCCAATTTAATGATTGCAAGAAAGAAATAATACAAAACAAACTGAATCACTTAGAAAACAAAATCTCTTCAGGGCTGTGCAAGGCCAAAATAATAAATAAAACCGATGTTAGCTTGCCCGTAACAATTTAAATAACCTACCAACAGAAAGGGTCATTCAAAGTAAAATACAGAGTCTAACCTAACTCCCTAGATGATTCAAAAACAAACAACAAAAGACCGACTCAAAGTAAGCGGCAACGAATCCCTGAAGCTTTTGTGATACCAAGAAAAGAAATATTTACAATAGGTTGCAATATATTCAATTAAGGTGTATACTCAGCCACAACCTATAAGGCAGGACAGGGAATGGGACAACACAATAGCCCACCAAAACACCATGATAGGAAACACTTCAATCACTCGCTTCTTTCACTCCTACACAGTATAACAAACAAGCGAGTTCACTCAAGCACCAAGAAAACACTTGCTACTGAATCGTCCCCAAGCGTTCACACCATACATTCATATTCCTCTTGATATAACGTCCTTCTTTCTTTTAAAAAGACGCACAATCTTCTCCTCTCCAATCCCGTGCACAACGTCAGCCCATCCAACGCAGAACAAAACAAGAGGAGAGAGAGAGAGAGAGAGAGAGAGAGAGAGAGCCTGGTAGCAACAGCACAATAAGTCTCCTGATGTAACACTGCTTTATATATACTGTTGGGTAGCTGGGAGAAAAAATATAGAAAATTCCATATGAAATCAGTTAATTTTAATTCAATCGAATCTTAAAATGCCAAGATCGATCTTTTAATCAGTACCTGATCAGTTTTTCAGTGAATGTGAACTGTTGGCAAGCAACTTGCTATAACCAAATCAACCAGGTATCTATAACATTGCTAGGTTATTTGGTAATAACTGGCAAAATAAAGCTATCGCTGATGACATGTTGCAGACATCATATATCTTCTCCTGTAGCTTCTCCCATGGTTAGTAATGCCCGTTCTCTGACGAGGGGTGAATACGAGAGTGTCTGCTTCTTCTCTAACGTCAATGGTCACGGAGTCAGCTCGCGGTAAGGTAATTGACGATCGACATGATTGGCTGCTTAGTAAACAAAGTGTTGCCAGCTTTCACACTCCATAATTAAACGCCATGTGTGTGTGTCTCCTGCATTCATTGACACACTCGCTTCTTCCCCCTCTTATCCTCCAGGTCTGGCTTTGATAAAAGCAAGCGGTTGTTGTGTCCGCATTCAGACCACTGCAGCGTACCGCAAGACTCACAACCTCATTAAGTGGGACATAAACTAATTATTAAAACAACATACATTCATTAACATCTAATAGTAAAGGAGGAACGCCACCAAATGTAGAGAAGTAAAAGATTTCTGTGATTAAAATTCCGTTGTGTAAGAGTATAAGTATTGCCAGTTATACCTACTCTTAAAAGTTTTTTTCAAAAGTTTACTCAAGTAAATGTAACAAAGTAAATGTAGCGTGTTACTACCCACCTCTGGTTTGGTGGATGTAGCTCTGGGAGTAGTGTAAAGAAAGCAATTATTGAAGACAAACAAGAAGAAAAATAATAATACATTTAAATAAGAAAACAGTATGGCGGTTTTATCAAGCCAACATAATAATTCCTTTCTGTTACTACATGAGTACTACATGGTCAAAAGTGCAATTGTGTAAACAGGAAATTCATTATAGTTTTCACATGAAGTCAATTTTGTTGAAGTGCTCAACTGTTCACTGATGGAGCCTTGACTGCAAAACTGTTTGTAGCAATTGCAGTCCTGAAGCTATCATAGCAATTGTAGTCCTAAGCCATAGTAGCAAAACTGTTCATATCGATTGCAGTCCAAAGCCATCTTCATGGTTTTTAAGTGGTACCATTCTCAGTAATCCCATTGATCTTTGACTGTCTATGTGGGGCCATCCTCAGCAGCAGCAAGTGATTTCTAACTGATGAGAACTCAACCAGAAGTAGGGCATCAGGATGGGTCAAGTAAGTCCGGAGAGCAGAAGGGATATATCGAGCTGCACATGCTACTCGTGAGATAACAGTGATCTTGACCCCTTCTGCTCTCCGGACATACCTGACCCATCCCGATGCCCTACTTCTGGTTTACAGTAGTTCTCATCACTTGGAAATATACACACACACATATATACACACACACGCACACACACACACACACATACATATATACATATATATACAGTATATATATATATATATATATATGTGTGTGTGTGTGTGTGTGTGTGTGTGTGTGTGTGTGTGTATATTCCACCATCCCGCAGCCGACAGAAAAGTACAAAAGAGCAATCCTCTGCTCGCAAAGAGAGAGAAGGCTCTCAGGGCACGTGCACTAATCTGTGTTGTGTTTCTAACAGAAGCCTCCGATGTGATCGAAGACTCCACCCCCTGGCTGCATCCGTGATGTTATCTGATATCAGAAAAGGATCCCTGCCACTCGTGAAAACCCCAGCATGACCCTGGCAGCCCTAAAGACGACTGAGCACTTCACCTCATGGTCTCACTTTTACACACACACCTTGACAGACTTTAAAAAAAAAAAATTCCACGTGTGACACCTAAGCAGTCACCTGTGTGTCTGTGCTCCGTCCACCGCTGGTTAAATTCACTACAGTGGTGGAGGATGCGGGCATGAGCACAAACTCACCCACCTAAAAATAATAAAAAAAAACATTTAAAAAACCCAATTAAAAAAAAAAAGGATCCCATGCTACAGCATCTCCAGGAAACTAATCTCCAGCAGCAGGCCGTGACGCAACAACTCGACCTGGGAGCTTATGGCCCTGAAACAACGCCCCCCACAACTACCACGCCTCTCCCTGATCCCTGCCGAGAGGTCCGGCGCCTACTTCCCCCACTGACGAGGCCGACCTAGAGGACTTCAAATACAAGGTAAAGAAATCACCTGGCCACTCTTAAACGGCGTCATACCCCACTTCCCATTCCCCACTTCCAACGAGTCCTGTAGGCCTGCTTGGCGCAAGACGAGGGGGAGGCCACAGCAGAAGGTGAGCCGCACACACAGACCAACCCAATCTTGTCTGTGTTCCAACAGGTGAACCGGCAGGGGAACTGCGGACGGGAGCAAAAGAACGACCACCTGAAACATTGCTGAGTCCAGGTGCGTCAGATCAAAGGGATCGACCAGAGTCCGAACCAGAGACTCCCCTCCTCCTACTTTCTAGTCTGGGGAGGCCTGCTGTACCACCGGGCTAGCCGCAGAGGGGAAATCGTGGACCTCTTGGTAGTCCAAGATGTGGAAGTCCAAAACTTTAATATTTAATCTCCGAAGTGGGTTTTCGGAACAGAAGTAACGTAATGAGTAAATGTCCCCCGTGCAGAGCAACTAATTGTTAATGAGATTCGTTGACAGTATTTTTCAATATATACAGTATCTCACAAAAGTGAGTACACCCCTGACATTTTTGTAAATAACTTTTCATGTGACAACACTAAAGAAGTGACACTTTGCTACAATGTAAAGTAGTGAGTGTACCGCTTGTGTAACAGTGTAAATTTGCTGTCCCCTCAAAATAACTCAACACACAGACATTAATGTCTAAACCACTGGCAATAAAAGTGAGTACACCCCTAAGTGAAAATGTCCAAATTGGGCACAAAGTGTTAATATTTTGTGTGGCCACCATTATTTTCCAGCACTGCCTTAACCCTCTTGGGCATGGAGTTCACCAGAGCAATTAGCCCTCGAATGCAAAAATAAATACCCAGAAACAGTCTATTTAGAAATCTAGTAAGAATCGGATGATTCACAGTCCCTTAAATCTAAATACATTTAAATGTCTCCTCATCACATAAACTGATCTGTTGTTAATGGATAGGGCTGTAGATGTGGCTGTTTTGTACGGGTTATCCAACTTTATCAGTTCGAGAGAATGAACATCCATCCATCCATTTTGAACCGCTTACTCCTTTTCAGGGTCACGGGGGAACCTGGAGCCTATCCCAGGGAGCATCGGGCACAAGGCGGGGTACACCCTGGACACATGCTGTATTTAAATACTGCTTTGAAAGTTTGCACTTCGCGCGCAGCTGTCGTAGGTATTTGTTCTTATGGGATTTGAGCACTCCCGTGTGTGTGTGTGAGTGAGTGAGTGAGAGAGAGAGAGAGAGAGAGAGAGAGAGAGAGAGAGAGAGGAAAAAACAAACTGAGTTCCGGTGTTAAGGGTCGTTTGTAGTGAAGAGTTTTCGTGACAGGAAGTCGGTTGAGTATTGTAGATACATGAACGTCAGGTACGTATAGAAGATGCTTTTTCTATTTGCAACCTTTTGGCCATTTTGTGCTGGTTTTATACAACGTCAACAATTACAAGCAAAAACATGACAAGCGAATCCTATGGCATGCTAACTATTTTTGCTACCTAGCTATCGGCTACGCTAACTAGCCGAGCACTGGACAGAGCAACCTGGCTATCACGCTAACTGCATTGGGTTACCATTTCCAGTTGATGTTTTGTAGCAGTTGATAGAACAATTTAATTATATAACGCGGTTTTAGTTACTAGATAAATACCTGGTGATAGTAGTTAGCTAACCTACTTAGTCTATCAGCTAGCAAATGATGGCCTCTTCTGCGGTACCTAGATAGATCTATTTAAACCATTTAAGGGACCGTCTCTAAAGTTACATACGACATTGTTAAACACGATTCTAACTTCAATAGCATTTGAACGGAATGACTTACTCATATAACCACTATGTACACACACGTGTGTGTGTATGTGTGTATATATATATATATATATATATATATATGACGTGCATATGTGTGTATACACGTGTAAGTATGTATGTATGTATATATATATATATATATATATATATATATAT